>CANAIB010000034.1:0-34492 GCA_947359475.1 Heligmosomoides polygyrus bakeri
ATTTTTCCAAAACTGGCCGAGATTGACACCGTTCGATAGAGCTCATCGAGTTGAAGATAACGGTGTCATTGCGAGTGCCGAAAACTCAAAACCGGAAGGATTAAGGGGGAAGAAGCTTCACTGTTGCCTCCGCTCTAAAACGGCAGCTGGTACTAAGGCAATTTAATAAGCTAGGGAGTTGTAAGCACGCTTTCGTAAGGAACCTTAAGCGTTCTGTTCGCCTGTATATTTGTAAGATGCTAGCTCTCCGCGTCTTTCCGCAAGGGTCGACTGAATTTGGAAAAAATCGTGTCACATGAGCCTGACCTGCATTTTTGCACCACCGTAACTTTGTCCATTCATAAGCTACATTACCGTATTTTGGCACACTACTAGAACATTTTGCTTCGTAACAAACCCACAAGCTGCAACCGGAAAGGTTCACACTTTACAGAGCTATCGCGCTCAGAAGACGCAGCGCGCACAATTTATCACAACAATGATCATGCTCTCCTCGCACTTACTCGCTCACATCACAGTTCTCGCCACTCTACGTAACATTGTTCCATTCACCATCAAAAGCGCTATCGAATGGTGTCCAACTTGGCAAGATTCCAAAATATTGGTTTTCGGTGACTTCATCGGCCCTCCTCCGCTGCGGCCTCACCCCCGATGCAAAATTGTCGAAAAATCGATATCTCCAAAATTGGTCGAGATTGACACCGTTCGATAGAGCTCATCGAGCTGAAAAGAACAGTGTCATTGCAAGTGCCGAAAACGCAAAAATGGAAGGAATAAGGGCGGAAGAATCTTTACTGTTGCCGTCCGCCGCTCTAAAGCGGCAGCTGGTACTAAGGCAATTTAATAAGCTAGGGAGTTGTAAGCACGTTTTCGTAAAGAACCTTAAGCGTTCTGCTCGCCTGCATATCTGTAAGGTGCTAGCTCTCCGCGTCTTTCCGCAGGGGTCGACTGAATTTGGAAAAAATCGTGTCACACAAGCCTGACCTGCATTTTTGCACCACCGTAGCTTTGTCAGTTCTTAGGCTACTTCGCTGAGCTTCGGCGAGCTGCTAGAGCCTTTCACTGGCTACAAAATCCACAAGCTGTAGCCGGAAGGGTTCACACTTGACAGAGTTATCGCGCTCCAAACACGCCGGCGCGTGCAATTTGCGAGCGGTCGGCCCACTCGATTGATAGGTTCGATTCTATATGCATTGTTCACGGCGCACTCCAGATGCAAGCTGGACAGTCCTAGAGCAATGCCTGAGTAGGAAGACTAGGCATTTTCGTTAAAACTTTCCATGCGCTCACTGTTCAAGCTGTCGCTCGCTCTACAGGTTGTCGCTCCCACTCGATTGATTCTGCCTGCCTACATGCTTGTTCAGAGCGCGCGCTATGCCGGAAGTTAGTTCCAAACAGTAGGCCATGCTCGTCCGAACGCATGGATAGGCTCCTTCCATCAGCCCATCAGCCTAACGTCACTCTGCGAGTGGTCGCGCCCACTCGATTGATTCTGCCGGCCTACATGCATTGTTCAGAGCGCGCGCCATGCCGGAAGTTAGTTCTAAACAGTAGGCCATGCTCGTCCGAACGCATGGGTAAGCTCCTTCATTCACTCTAACGTCCAGAAGTCGAGGACGCCGCGCACTAACGCGACTTGCCTCAGACGCGGCGCGTGGCGAGCGGAAAACGGCGCTCTCCGGCGCCCTTTTGCGCCGCTTCTCATCTTTTGCGCCGCTTGTGCTTGTTGGACGCAGCGGCATGTCCGGTACTGTACCTTTTTCGAGCTCTTTGAACGTGGGATAAGAACAAATTCAGATTTTCACGTAAAATAAATAAAAAGCGGATACTATTTTCGTGATTAGCCCCCAAATAACTCCCATACACAACATTTGGGCGAAACTTATGCTCATGACCCATTGCCCTCACCCATATCTACCTTAACCTGCCATGAGGCGGAAATTCGGAAAGCAATATCAGATTCGTGATCAGCACCCCAAATAATACCCTAAGCCGAAGTATGGCTGAAATATTTTTCGACATCAGTAGTCGTGCAGTACGTACAGTGCACAGCACATGGCCCTTTAATTTTCGAACAGTCAAGCCGTTTCAAGACGAAAAGGCATTGTAGATACCAAATTTTATTCTTCTCATGAACGGACACAGCGTCGAACTTGTAAGGGCACCCCTGTTCCAGCCTTCTTTAGCAATGAAAGAAGAATGCACAGGAATGTGTAGCGAAATGTAGTGTTAACAAAACTGAATTCTGATGTTTCTCTCTACTCTTCAGAAAAAACCTGAACGTAACAACATCGATATTTTGGATTGCTGTGTGGCCTAACCACTGTATCGCTGCTATGCAGCGATCTGCACTTTTTGGAGAATAGGGCTCGGCAAAAAGGGCAACGCAGACGCAGAAGCTCATGCCCCGCTCTCGGAGACAGTACCCGACCAGCTGACCGCTGCGAGTGGCGGCGACGGCTCCCTCTCCCCGGCGCTCGCACCCGTCGTACTCGCCCTCTCCCCTGCGCCCGCACCCGTACCCTATCACCTTTTATCTCTCTTTTTTATGCACTCATTTTTTGTATTAATTAATCGACGCAGATCTCCCACTCCGGTTAGGTCTCATTGAACACGCAGGCAATATATCATTCTTCTATGTTCACCTTGTGTAATCGACTTTGTACCTCCGGTAGTTAATGTGCCTGATTGTTCGCTTTACATTTTGATCTACCGTGCTTTATTTCTGGTTTAATTACCCAAGTTTGAGATAAACGCTGTGGTAAACTCTCTGTCGGTGTGTGGTTGGCTCGCGTACTGAATCGAAACTACCGCTGAACCACCTCGAACGGTATCCGATTTATGGTGCATCGGCCTATTCGAAGCTAGACGCCGCGTAACAGGTACGAATACTCACTATTATTTTTGCATACCTTGGAGGAGCCGGAGACGAAGAGACGTCGTACGCCGCCATCCACTTTGCCTTCTTCGATTTTTACAACTCCATTTACCTTCCGCTTTCACGGATTTCTTGCTTTAAAACGCAGACTGTCCTGCACTTGTCTCAGAAGGACGCTTTTTTTACTTCGTTCACTACGCAGAAGACGCTGTTTTTTGAATTTGCCAGCTGCAAGGACCGGCTGTTAACGCAGAATCTTTCCATTTCCCAGAAAGTACATCAACAAGTACTCAGCAGCTGCCATGTCCGGACCAAGCACTTTACGCTCTCACAAAGTACTCCTCTCTCGTTACTGCAACAATTTGAAAAAGCTTTTGAGCGAGCATGAGTCAGCACCGCCGGAGCAGTCTCCCATGGACCAAACAAAGGCACAAAGACTGCGCAAGACAGCCTGTGAACTCAGCGGCACCTCGCGTCTGGTATCGGACGCGCTGCACAATTTCACCACCGCTCTGGACACATTGGGGGACTCTTTATCGGAGGAGCAGGAGAAGCAAGCTACGCAGTATATCGAGACGGCCCACGCAGTCCTAGATCAAGCTCAGAGGCTTGCCATTGACATCGAAGCAAGCCTAATGGGAGCCCGAGAAGTACTTCCACCTGCAGAAATGGCCACAGCGAAGCTTCCAGCGATCCCAATACCGACATTTACAGGAAAAATCTGGGAATTCAACAACTTCTGGACGCTGTTCGACGCCAACGTGCATCAACAACCGTTGACGCGGCTTCAAAAATTCAACTACTTGATCAACGCCTTGAGTGGAGAAGCCCGGGATCTCATACGCCGTTACCCGGTCACTGAATCAAACTACGACCATGCGATCGATCTTCTAAAGACCAAATACGGCAAAGAATCAGCACTTATCGGACATCTACAATCCCGCCTCGAAATGGCAAAAGCCGAGTCAAAAAGCATTCATGCACAACGACGACTTCTCGAAAACATCCTCCCGATTGTAACGCAGCTCGAAGAACACAGAGTGAGTCTCGATGGCTCATATCTCACGCAAAAAATCCTTTCCAAATTCTCAACGGCTCTTCAGCGGAAAACCTTAGAATCCTGCATTCCACATAATAAACAAGAAAGCGACTGGAAATTACGCAGTATACTGTCTATTCTGGACAACCTCATTTCAACGGAAGAGCAAATTAATGAGATGGTCGATAAGAACGACAGGAACGACAGCACAACCGCGTATCACTCGGAGAAACCTAGGAAGGTCCCTTCTAAGAACATTCTTCCATTATCATCGCAGCAGAACTGTATGTTTTGCAATTCCAACGCACATAAGTCAGCCGGCTGCACCAAATTCTCGAGCTTGATAGATCGAAGAGCGTTCATGCTTCAACACAACAGATGCTTGAACTGTGGAAGAGAAGAACACTTTCTCAGCGAGTGCACTAGCAAAGGATGCAGAAATTGCGAAAGCAGGAAACATCATCACACACTCTGTCCAAAACACGCGAGCACCTCCACCAGCCGTACTCCACCTCGGTACGACAAACAACCTTCACCAGCGAAACATCAGAAGCCACACACCGACACCACACAACCACGCAGACAGAAATCTCAACAAACAGTTGCCCGAGCCAACCCTGTGCAGACACAGGTCGACGATTCGTCAAGCAACATTCCCGAAGTATGTCCCACCACAACGGTACTTCATCACGCAGAACGTGATAGTGGCAGTCATCATGACCTGCTGTTAACAGGTATTGCAAAGGTTCGGGATGAACCAAACAATAGATGGAAAGAGGTAGAAATCCTCTTCGACACCGGAGCCGACCAGTCATTTATTAGCCAGAGTCTAGCGGAGGACCTGGAACTGGAGTGTACAAAAGAACAGGAGTTTTTGATGTACACGTTCGGCACAGACACCCCCACACAGACGCAGTATGGCGTAACATGCCTAGATTTGTGGGACAACGACGGAAAAAGACATACAGTCACACTCTGCACAACACCGGTAATTACAGGAGAAAGTCGCCCAGCTCACCTCAACAAGGAAGACCTTGCATTTGTCACGCAGCACAACATTCGGCTCTCAAAACCGACAGACTCTGCCACATCCACGCCACAAATCCTACTCGGATGTGACCAACTGTGGAGCCTGTTAGACACACAACTACCACGGTTCACTCTTCCTTCAGGCCTTCAAGTCATCCCCTCAAGAATAGGGTATCTGCTGTCCGGAAAACAGCATATACCTGGGCATACGGCAGGACAGAAGGCCATTAAGAATGTCAACATGCTCACCATGAGCGGCGTTCCAACTGACTTTGAGCAGGAATTGGCACGCTGGGACAAGTACTGGACAATGGATTCTGCCGGAATATGCGAATTCACCGGCACCAAAAACGCAGAAAAGGAAGCAGTTAATCAACAAGTGACTAACTTCTTCAATGAGACAATAGAACGCCGTGAAGATGGTTACTACGTACGCTTTCCGTACATCCCCCGCTGTCCAACAACAGAAACATTGCAGTGAAAAGACTTCACAGCGTGGTCAACATGCTTCGGCACAATCCAAACCTTCTAGAAGACTACAACAACACCCTGCGTGAGCAGCAGCGGCAAGGAATCATAGAAGAATTACCGAATGAACACTTACAGGATGGCAATGTTCTTCATTACATCCCACACCAGCCCGTGCTCACGCCACATAAAGACACAACCAAACTCAGAATCGTCTTTGATGCTTCGTCACACTACAAAGAGTGTCCATCACTGAACGACATTTTGCACCAAGGACCACTGATTCTCCCAGACCTCTACGGCTTACTAATCAGATTCAGAGTCCCACCGTACGTGGTCATATCGGATGTGGAGAAGGCATTTTTACAAGTACACCTTCATGAACACGACCGAGACGCCAAACGATTCCTGTGGATACGCGACCTCAACTCGCCTATCACAGACGACAACATGATCGCGTTTCGGTTCACCAGAGTGACGTTCGGACTAAACGTGTCACCGTTCCTTCTAGCAGGAACCATATACTATCATCTCCAGAACGCAGTAGAAGACAAGAAACTAGCCCAAGAAATCCGCGATAACCTATACGTGGATAATTTGATACTCGGAGCTCGTGATCAAAAGGAATTGGCACAAAAAGCTTCAACAGTTCGTGCAATCTTCACGGAAATGGGAATGAATCTCCGTGAATTTCTGTCTAACACGAACTCACTGCACCATAACCTTCCTCAAGAAGCACTAGCCAAATCAAAAACGCAGAAAGTACTCGGAATTACCTGGGAAACACAACAGGACTGTCTCAGCATTTCGAGTTCTTTTCCTCCACTTGATGTCGTCACAAAAAGGCTAATCGCACGCCATATCGCTTCCATCTACGATCCTCTGGGATGGCTGGTCCCTCTACTGACACAAGCAAAGTATTTCCAACAGCAACTATGGAAGAAGAAGTTTGTTTGGGATACACAGCTACCAGAAGATCTTTCCTCACAATGGAGGACCATCGCACAGAACGCAGACGGATTCACACAAACCATTCCTAGATGTTTCTCGATGCGCGATGGAAAAGCGAAACTAGCAGTCTTTGCAGACGCTAGCGAGATAGCAATAGCAACTTGTACCTACCTATTTGACGACTCGCGATCCTCCGTCATGGCAAAGTGCAAGCTGCCGTCCATCAGATTAAAACCGACTATCCCAAAAAATGGAGATGAACGCTCTAACAATGGTAGTACGCCTCACGTGGGCGGTATTTCGAGCTTTGCAAATCCAACCAGATTCGCAGATACCCCAGCAAATCTTCATTTTCTCGGACTCTCAGATCGCTCTCAGTTGGTTGTCCTCGTCACCGACAACATCGAATGCGGGAGTGCTCGTGCGTAACCGACTAAAGGAGATTCGGAAGATTGTCTCATGTCTCGAGGAGAATGGAGCTTCCGTCCGATTCGGATACGTGAACACACATGACAATCCCGCCGACGCAGGGACGAGAGAACTTACGCAAGATCAACTGCAAAACCACAAACTGTGGTGGGAAGGACCAGAGTTTCTCCATCAACAGGAGAATAATTGGCCAATAACCTTTTACCCGTACAACACGCAGGAAACTAGTGACGTCGTGGTGAAAGACGCAACGATCAATACAATGTCCTCTCGAAAGTATATAACAGAACCAGTAGTGGACTTAGAGCGACTCAGTACACTCTCAAAAGCGAAAAGAGTCACCGCCAGGATGCTGATCTTTCTGAAGAAACTCTTAAGTCCACTGTCACAACAATCTCAAGAGAGGATCTACAGGCATGTACCGGAGTTGCGGCACATCACGGGATCACCTGCGCCAAAGGCAGAAGACATACAAGCAGCACGTTTCTTCCTCATTCGTCAGCACCAATCATCCTACTTAACCCACCAGTACAAGAAAACACTGGAGAACACGCTACGACTATTTCGAGATGACAACAACATCTGGCGATCTCAAGGACGCCTACAACACTCCGAGCTGAAAGCAGACGCCAAATCACCAATCTTCATCGCGCCTAATACGAAGCTAGCAACCCTCATAATCCAGGATGCTCACGGAAAATACCATCAAGGAGTTGAACACACTATTTCGACAGTACGTCTAACTTACTGGATACCAAAACTTCGTCAACAAGCACGCAAATTCATACAGAAATGCGTGAAATGTCGGAGGTTCAACAGCCTTCCATACGCCTATCCAGAAGCCACAGACTTACCCGAAAGACGCGTGTACAGAAGCCGACCATTCCAGCACATCGGACTCGATTTCTTCGACCTACCGCGTCACACCGATTCTTCAGAAGACTCACGCTACTACGGATGTATCTTCACTTGCACTGTAACCCGTTTATTGCACTTGTAGATGCTACAAAGCATGAGTACGGTAGACTTCATCAATGCCTTACGACGTTTCGTGGCTCGACGAGGAATCCCAACATCCATCACCTGTGACAACGCACCCACCTTTCTACTGGCCTCGTCACTCCTGCAGAACAGCTCGAATGACACCGAGCTTCGCAGCGGAATAGAAAACGTTCTTGCGGACAAAGAAATCCAGTGGAAACATATCACACCTTACGCGCCGTGGCAGGGCGGATTCTACGAACGCCTTATCAAATCCGTGAAACACGAGCTTTACAAGGCTTTGAGAGGAGCCGCACAACGCACTGGTGATCACCTTCGCACAATCCTCACTGAAGTCGAAGCCTATCTCAACTCCAGACCTCTGACCTATCAAGCGGCAAACCAAGAAGATCTAACTTCAATACGACCAGTAGACTTCCTACAGCCTGAGATCAACCTTACGCTGCCGCTCCAAAAACTGGTCAAGACTATGGAAGACGACCCAGATTACGTGCCACCAGACGAAATTCGAGCCCTGCAGACACGTCAGGAAGTAATCAACGCACTGAAATCGTCATGTGAAACCACCGAACGATTTTGGAAGATCTGGCAAGAACAATACCTTACGAGCTTGCGAGAAAAAGAGAAGACATTGCTGACAAACCGTCGTCAAGGTCGAGCCATCCCAAAGGCCGGAGACGTCGTCCTCATTTGTGATCCAGTCTTACCGAGAAATGACTGGAAGATGGCCCGCATCACAGACGTTAAACAAGGTACAGATGGTGCCATAAGAGAGGCCGAGCTCGTCACCTCCACACATCGAAAAATTCGACGCCCGGTGAACCTGATAATACCCCTCGAAATCGAATCTCATAACGCAGACAACGACTCCAACGATCAAATCGAGGATAACGACGACGAAGCACAGAACGACAAATCAGCCACAGAGCAGATCCCCGCACGATACAATCTTCGTCCACGTCGTCCTGTGAATTATACGGAGCAGACTATCAACTCCGTTGCTACTCACAGGCCGAAGTCACTATCGGCAAAATGGTTCCTGTTTCACCTGATGCTATTAGCTTTGATCTCGCCAATATATGGAGAAACAGCACCGCATATTCAGATGACGTGTACCGAGCAAGGTGTCCTAGTCAACACCTCGGAAAACCAGACATTCGAACTGTGTGCAGACACCTTCTGCAATCTCTATAAACCGCACGCGAACCCGATGTTGCTGAAGCTGCCACCGCACGTCACGTTACACGACCACTCGATAACGTTGAAATGGCATACGGACGGAAAACTAGCAGTCATGGAAACCATATGCAAGCGCTTGGAGTTTTGTGATCAAATCGACTGCTGGCTATGCACAACGGTACTGTTCAATCCGGAATGCTGGCCAACGGGAGCAATAACAGCAATCGCTGTAATCCTATACACGCTCGTTGCGCTCGTTTACATCCTACTGTATGTCCCAATGACAGTGGGAAAACCGATACGCCTCATGCTACAGGTCATCAAGATCCTGATCATAGCTCTCATACGAGCCGCCACGTCTGGCTGCCTCAGGCTACTACGTTGCCTACGTCGGAGAAGGACGACACGGGACCGCGTCACAGCAGCCTTGGCTATCCTCATCACTCTAGCGACCCAGCAAATCTGCTTCGCAAATGCATGCCAACATGTAGACACACTTCAACAGCCTACAACTATATGCACCCGCACTGGAAACCGCGAATCGTGTTCAATCACTTTGTCCAGCCTTCTCAAACTGAACTCCTTCCATCAAGAAGCCTGCTGGCGTCTAACACACAACTCGACGTTGGTAGCAAACGTGAAACTTCGTTGGAAAGGACTGTATCTCCGTTGCGATCAGGAGACGGATTACTTTTCGAGAGCGATTCAACTGCTCACCATCGATAGCAAACGCTGCCCCCACATGGGCTCATGCGTCGACCAAAAATGGGATGCCTCGAATCATGCGGAGGACTGGGATGTGACTGTTTTTACCCCAGCTCTGGTTGTTTGTTCTACAGAGTATATGCAGTGCCAACGGACAACAAGGTCTACAGACAGTTCCATTGACTACGATGGTCAGAAGAAGTAAAACTAGAACTCGTGATGGAAGAGCTGAATAAAACGCAGAGCAGACAGTACTACGTCCTTCAACTCATGCCTAACGTGCCGACGTATCTTCCATCCCTTCGTCTGACGATGACTTCAGTAACGCTACCACCTACGCCGTCACTCCACTCGCACTTCATCTCAGACGACTACGATATTGCGATAACGAAGAAGCCGAACGCGGCTCCCCTCCATTGCCAATCAAGGGAGGCCGCGATCGCTATGAATTGCACTCTAAATGATGACTGTCGGTGCACTGCAGCCGAAAACAAAGTTCAGTGCGAATGCCCGCCGCCCTACGACATCGCAGAGGAATTCAACCGGATAGAGCTGAAGTTACCCGTTAAGACATCATCCTGGGAATTGCGGCGACGAAAGAATATGGTCATCGCAAAAATCCCGCACCTAGTCTCCTCGGATGTGATGATCGACTTTAACCGAACCATCGAACAACTAACAACTCTTGAAGACGACGACGTCTGCACGATAGCGAACGCACCACTCGAAGGATGTTATTCATGCTTCAGAGGCGCAGAAGCAACGGTAACTTGTCGATCACACGCCGAAACGGTAGGAGAAATCCTATGCGGACACCAAGCCTTCGTAGTCTCGTGCTCACCGAAAGGAACACCATCAAAATTACGCTTCCACTTCAATACCGCTCGTCAGTCTCAAAACTGTTCTATACGGTGCGGTAAGAACTTGCGCTACTTCACCGTGGAAGGAGTACTGAAGTACATCGGAGACCCGCAAGCGCCACTAACTTCCCTAAGGCACAAGCTCTGCCCACAAGGACTTCGTCTGGCCGGACTTCGCGCACATCTTCAACGTCGTGCTCGGGTTGTACAAAACTCTCGCACTAGCCGCCGTCGGCCTCCTGGTTGCGCTGCTCGTCTCCTACGTCTGCCTACAACGGCTAAGTCTAAGCTGTTTTTGGTTTCTCTTACACCTTGTCAAAGTGGTCTTGTGCCTACCTATTCGTTTATTCATTTGTGCCATATCCTGCTGGCATACGAAAACATGAAAGCGGCACGAAAAACAGATTTGACCACTATCACAGCTTAGAGCCAATAGTTGTAGAAAGCAAATATTATAGAAACAAGCACAAATTTCAAAATCATTATTCTAGAAACATGAACAACGAATACGACGCACAATCTCCTGACCTCTCGCTCCACAACAAACCTCTGAGTGATGACGAGGACATCCAACGCGCTCGACACGACCGTATCCAGTTGGAGCGACTGCGCAACGCCCTACAACTCCTCCCGGATACGACAAAGCTACGTGATCAGAATGAGCTAAATGCTTGTCATTTGAATAATGTTTCGTCATCATTGTGATCATTTATCCATCAGGTTAGGGCGCTTGTAAGTAGTAAGGAGTCATGGTCTCAGCGTACGCAACAAACCCGTTTTCTTGCACTCATGTGCGATAAGATCAAAGTAGAGCTGTTGTATATCCAGACACAGTTGCGAACCTTGTTCACCCTACCCCCCATCCTAGTCGCCATGGGTTCGACCACTGCGGATCTGTGGGACGAGATCGTCACAAGTCCAGCATACGACGACAATGATAGACCAATGTGCCTTAAAAAGGATCTTCTCGACCGCCGCATCACAGAGGACCTGAAATCGCTAGAGGACCACCGCAGCACCCTCGAAAGATGCCGAGAGGAGGCCTTCCTAGGCGATCGTGAAGAAAGAGAAACGTTCGAGGCTCAATGCCTATCATCGTTTCACACGATTGTATCCGCGCTGCAGAACCTCACGAGCGCCTCAGACACTGCAGCAACAACGCAGACACTCATGACCGATCAACACCGCCTCCTGCACGACCATCTCCACTCCGCTACCGCAGAACTTCGTACTTCCATTGAAGCCGCTGTTCGAAGCAGGAAGCCTGCAGAGCCGATACGGGGCCTCGATAAAGAAATGCAGACGGTCCCCTACAGGGGAGTCGACCAAAGCACGCAGAAGTGGTCAAACGTTCAAGTGACTCGAAAAACTCAGACGACGACAAAACAGGAAAACAAAAGGACGCAAACTCGACGAGCAAGATTCGCGGAAGAACAGACACAGACCGCCACCGAAGTGAAGACAGAGAATAGTACGCAAACGGAATGGCTCGAAGAGGTGTACGAGGTAGAGCGCATCGTTGGCCACAGGAGAAGTCTCGCCGGAATGGAGTACAGAGTGCGTTGGTGTGGGTATCCGGAAGAGTGTGACGATTGGATACTCGACGGTAAAACCGACTGCCCTGAAGCTATCGAGGAATACTGGGAGTCGATGAAGAAGGAAGTTCCCGGACCTCCTAAGAAAAGGAGCCACGACGAGACCTGCGAGGACGAGGGATGCAGCAAGAGCGTCTTCTCACAGGAGCCGAAACGCAATACACCGCCAGCGACTGAGGCCTTACAGGAAAGTGAAGAGCTCGGGAACAAAGCAGCCGAGGACATAGCTGTGCAGGTCGAAGCGGATGAGGAGGAGGATGATCTGGAAAGAGAGATGATTGAAGCTAACCACGAGTTCTTGGAAATGATAGACGAGGTTGACGAGGACGATGGCGCTCCAGAAGGAGATGCTGAAGCGATGCTAGCGGAGGATGTTAACGTGGAGCAAGACATAGCTCAGGACGCGCCGCAGCTGGTAAACGAAGGCCAGTTACCAGAACACCCTGATGTGGCCGTAGAAGTAGAGCACGTACCAGAAGACGCAGAAGCACCGATCCAAAGGCCCATGGAGGGCGAAGATCCAGCCGCAGAAAGAGAAAGGAGAATACAACAGCTGCAAGAAGACCTGCGCAGTGCGGTGCAAGAGAGGAACGATCTGGAGTTCCGACTCAATGAACTAGAGAGATTGCCTTCTTGCCCAGAACGCAGATTTCACGTCAAGGACGTAAACCGACATGAGACGAAACTGATCCGATGTGTATTCTGTGACGCCACACAGCGACACTACAGTGATTCATGCATGGTAGTCATGGACGTAGAATCACGCAGGATCTAACTCGCAGCAGAGGGAAGGTGCGATAAGTGCCTAATCAACGGGTGCAATGGTGGTGAAAATTGCAGGAAAAGGGAGACACCTTGTTATTACTGCGGTCAGACGGGACACCACGCCGCGGTCTGCACGGTGCCAGAAACAACGCAGCATACTCGACAGAGGATCCTGTGGCTACGTAGAAGCTACGAAGAAGCCGTCAACAAGATCAACCGTCGACGAAGAAGGTTGGATCAGTTTCTCGCAGACGGACCCAGACACTAAGCTCGCGGTGGGGAGTATCGCTGCTATGAAGCGATCTGCACTTTTTGGAGAATAGGGCTCGGCAAAAAGGGCAACGCAGACGCAGAAGCTCATGCCCCGCCCTCGGAGACAGTACCCGACCAGCTGACCGCTACGAGTGGCGGCGACGGCTCCCTCTCCCCGGCGCCCGCACCCGTCGTACTCGCCCTCTCCCCTGCGCCCGCACCCGTACCCTATCACCTTTTATCTCTCTTTTTTATACACTCATTTTTGTATTAATTAATCGACGCAGATCTCCCACTCCGATTAGGTCTCATTGAACACGCAGGCAATATATCATTCTTCTATGTTCTCCTTGTGTAATCGACTTTGTACATCCGGTAGTTAATGTGCCTGATTGTTCGCTTTACATTTTGATCTACCGTGCTTTATTCCTGGTTTATACCCAGTATCTCAAGATAAACGCTGTGGTGAAACTCTCTGTCGGTGTGTGGTTGGCTCGCGTACTAAATCGAAACTACCGCTGAACCACCTCGAACGGTATCCGATTTACACTGCGTAACCTACTCAATTGGTTTTGAGCTTGATTGGCACCTCGGTCACGACCCTTGATGATGGCCAAGGTGCGAAACTCGATCTAGACTCAAGGCTTGGACCAAGTTGGATATGAATAAGCGAGTGTGATGAGGTCATAAGCACTGATTTCGCCCAAACTGTGCATGGGTGATTTGGCGATCACGAATCTAGGATACAATTTTGACTTACCTTATGTGAAAATCAAAATTTGTTATCATTCCACTTTCAAAGAGCACTTATGGCAGCAACTTTTGTTATTACATAGAGACACTCTAGAGAGGTGGCAATAAAGCAAAATACTTAATATTACTTTCCGACGAGCGTTGATCTGGGGATCTCTTTTCTCAAAAAAATTAAGGTTTGGAACTGCACTTCGGCCTGCCAATGGAGAAAGCGTGGCGAGTAGCACGAATCACACGGCCGACGGTGATGGATCGAATCGACGAATTTTTTACTGATCCAGGTTGCTGCTTATTTTGCACATGTTACAGCGGAGAAACAGACGTTACAATTTAGAGAATCTCGACTACGCATTCATCATCAAACAGTATCTGAAGGGAGGGCTGGGTCTCAAAGTGGCGACGACTCCTTCATGGCTGCAGTCGATCTTTGTGAGAATGTCCATGTTTTTGGTCGAACCAGCTAACTGTTTCTCACGAACTTCCAGAAAGTTACGTTGAACAACCCAGAGCTGTACGCACTGGAACAGCCGGCCGTGCTCGGAATTGGAACAGCTCGTGATATGGCAAAACTCGCTCAGCTTCTCCTCGATGGCAAGCTTGTCAGCGAAGTGGGTCTGATTAAAATTCTCGTAGTGTTGTTTGAGGAGATGTGGCTGGATTCCGTAAGGAGATTAACACTGGTTGGGCTAAAATTAAGCGTGTCTGGAAGATCAACGAAGGGAGCAGAGATGTTATCCGTGCGATGTGCTCAAACTCAAGCTGCTTGCTTCGTGACGATCCTGCAATCTACCCACAGAGCATGCTATAGCATGTAAAGTGTCGGCAAAATATTTACGGACACCTACCTCTGCGGGATTTTACGGTCGTAACCTTGAAACCAAGACTCCAGAGGAAACTTGGATAGGTTTTTAGAATCCACTGAAAATTCTCTATAAAACACAACGTTGTCTTGGCATGGCTAGATTCAAAGAGAAATTCGAGTGGAGGGTCAATGGTCATTAGGTAATGCATTGGAAACGCCTCTTCAAAGTCACAATGTATCACAGTAGGTCATAATAAATAGTCAGTGCTATAAACGGCAATTTGCGCGGGACAAACAGCTTTACATAGTGTTAGTCAATTACTGTCCCCTTCAACTCCAAGCAGCCCTCCTAAAGACGGCGAAAGGCAAGTGGCTAATCTCAGCACAGCGGCTCATGTTATGCTTCTTCGAGACTTGAAATTGTCCTACGCCGACATCGGAAGAAAGGTCAAGTTGCCGAGATCTACTGTTTTTCAAACGTACAAGGATGTGCGGGCGAATGGAGGAGAATATGAGAAGAAGAGGAAGCAACGAACGAGTAAGACGACACCCAGGCAAGATCGTGATACATATTCGTCGCTTTACACTGAAAGATCGTTTTAGAACGGTTGTTGATCTACATACACAGAAAAAGGAAGCAAGCGGAACCGTAATATTCTCGTCTCGAAGATTCGGAATCGTTTAGCTTAGTTTGGATTGAGAGGACGCATGACTCGACGAAAGCCGTTGGTCTCGTCGTGGAATCGGATGGAGTGCGTCAGATTCGCAAGTGAACATCTGGATTGGGAAAAGACGAATCGAAGTTGAACAGGCTCGGGATCCGACATAAAGTGCTATGTCCGTCGACGTGTTGGTGACGAATTCAATCACAGCTGCACATAATGCACTGTCGAAGGAGGAAAGGTTCGATTTTGGTATGGGCAGCGATGAGTAGACGCGAGCCACGGCCGATACATCGAATCCTCGGAACTGTGGACTAACACCTGTACGCGAACATTCTGGTAAATGTGATGGATCCGTAGGTTCGCAAGAAAATGGGAAGCGGCTTTATTTTCTATCAGGTTGTAACGAAATAAATGGCACTGAACCACTGTAAATCTAAACAGTTAATATCTCGGCTTGTAGGCAAGTTTATCAATCGAAATAAAAACCTTCTGGTTCCACACATCTTTGCCAACGTGACACATGCTTTTTTATCCCAGTAGCATAAAAATCAGAAGTTCTGGAATTGACGAAATCTTCGAAGGCACTTTCGGCATCCTGTTGGTATTTGAATATTTTCCCTACCAAGAAGTCGCCAAGATGCTTGAAGAAATGGTAGTCTGTTGGGGAGAGGTCGGGAGAAAACGGAGGATGTGGTAGAGCTTCAATGCTCAGCTCATTCAATTTCTGCAACGTCATTCGTGCTACATGGGGGCGACATTGTCGTGCAGAAGAAGAACTCGCCTTCGGTTTACCAAGGCCGGCCGGATATTCTTCAACTTTTTCATCATTTCTTCAATTTCAATGCAGTACTCTGCCGTGATGGATTCACCGGGAGGGAGGAAGCTGTGGTGAATAATTCCCAGCGAACACCACCATACTGTCACCATTACTTTCTTTTGGGGCAATTCCGGCTTCGCAAAAACCTTGGGGCTCTCATCGCTGTCCACCCACTGTGCCGTTCGTCGCCTGTTGTCGTACATTATCCATTTCTCGTCACAGGTTACGATGCGATCAAGGAATGGGTCCGTTTCGTTCCGTAGAAGCAGTGCGGACGAGATCTCATATCGTCGGTTTCTTTGCTCCTCAGACAGCTCGTGAGGCACCCATCTTTCCAGCTTTTTGGTCTTTCCAATTTCCTTCAGATGCCGGGCAGCTGTGTTGTGACTGACGCCAAGAACCTTCGCTATCTCCCTGGTACCTTTGTGTGGATCCTCCTCTACCACATCTCTCAGCTTGTCCTCATCAACATCACTATGCCTCCCACGACCTTCATGTTCTTCCAAGCTCTCATCTCCATTCCGGAACTTCTAATACCAACGATACGCCGTCCCAATTGTGGAACATCCTTGACCGAATGCGGCGTTGATCTTCTCGTCCGCCTCCTTAGCTGTAGTGCCCAGCTTGAATTCATACAAGTAAATGCCTCGGATTACCCTTTTGTCCATCTGCAAAAAAGTCAATAAAACTCTAAAGTTTTCCCACATTCACACAGAAAATTTGGTACTCACCGGTAGAGCAAGGTTTGCGCTTCTAAATGATATGCCACATGTTACGGTTTGTTCTTGATCAAACGCGTAAAGACGCGCCAAAAAATGGCGCGAGCCAGTACCATTTAATTCGTTACAACCTAATAGCACAAAGATCCAAAGCATACCAGCAGAAAGGTGAAGCAATGGCTTGAGGCGAAAAGAATCAAGGTTTTGAAGTGGCTTTCGCAATCTCCCGATTTAAACCCTGTTGAACATCCTTGGAACGACGTGGACATAGTGGTCAAGCGCTTAAAACCGAAGCACCTGGATGGATTGGAAACAGTCATCAAGGAAGCATGGAGTGCTATCCCAGTGGAGTGGTGCATGAAGTTGGTCGACTCAGTGCGGAATCGATATTCGGCTGTGATCAAGAACAAGATCAACCCAACCAAGTATTGATCAGTTTTTCGACAATAAATGTTTTTGGTGATCTACTGTAATACTGTTTGATTTTGAGGTGTTTCCCATCCATTGCCTCATGGCCATTTATCTTTCACTCGAATTTCTCTGTAAATGTAGCGCAGCCAAGGCAACGTTTAGTTGTGTATTGTTGAATTTTAGAGCATTCCAAAAACACTTTTCTGGACTCTTGGTTCCAAAGTTACTATTATCAAGTTAAAGGTTAGCTATTCCTCGCCTGACGAATCCTACAGAATACTTACGATCAGTATGATCTTTATTAGATGACATACTGTATGGGGCATGAAGTGAGGGGATGAGAGGAGAGGGTAGACAAGCCCTCTCCAGGCAGCTGGCGGCAGCCGACCCCCCGGCCTGGACGGCGTAGACTTGACTCCCGTAGCAGGGCGCCGATATCAGTACCAGGGCGTCGCCGTCGAGGATGCGAATTGCGTACATCCCGACACTATCGGAAAATGCCGCAGAGGTAGGTGTCCGTAAACATTTTGCCGCCACTGTACGTGCTCTGTGGGCTGGTTGCAGGATTATCATGAGCGAATATGGTCGGAGAGGCAGTTGGGAGTTGTGTACTTCTTATTCCTACTACATCATTCTGGCTCATCGATCTATGCGCATGGAGTCTGCGTAAAAAATGGAAAAAAAACATTGTCAAGTCATAATTTATTCTTACCGTTTTACTATTGTGTTTATAGAATATAGTGGATGCCACATTAGCGAGATCAATGGGATTTTCAGGACCCTTCTGTAAGAAGAAGCGCTTCAGTGCTCCCCGGTCCAATCCCAAGCTCGGTTTATGTCCAACCAAACGAAACTCCTACTCCAGACTCGCTGAATTGCTATACAGCTTATCATGGAGGAAAAGTAGCAAGATCGTCAAGCAGTGAAATCAAAACTATTTCGCAATACAACACTTCCCTACCTCTTCCCGACCGGTGTTTCGCCACCACCTTCTTCATTGTGTGGCAAGGGGAGCTTGAGGAATTCTTTGTCCATGAAGCGACTCAGTACAATTTGTAGCCTTTCATTTTTTTTAAAGAAGATTGAGGAAAAAGGAAATGTGCCAAAACGTCAGCCGAATATGGTCTGCGCAACAATCTTGGTTCCACAGCTTTATGTAGATCCACTACTGTAGTTCGACCGTTTTCCAACATCAAAGACAAGACAGACCTGCGCATGACAAGTGGAATCTGGAATCTGGAACACTATTCTTCTATAGATTAATCGTTGCTCGCGTAGTACAACTACACATTTAAAGAAAAATGACATCCGAGGGATAGAGATGGAGTATCCTCGAATCCATAGGAGGCAATGGGTAATCCTTCATATAATCGAGAAGTTTTGTTAGAAATCTCACAATTTTTCGGAATTCATGTGCATGTTTTACAACACGCGCGAAAGGAAGTTAATTTAGCATAGTTTAATTGCACCATTTAGATTTTCAGTGGAGGGAATCATTGCCTTAACATTACAAACGCGCCACTCTTATCAGCAAGAAGGGACTTTTGGAGGATCGTTTTCATAGAAGCACCTCAACTAATTGTGGGATCATCGTCTCCTCCACCTATTTCTATTAAATCCATTCCCATTTGCCCGTATTGTGCGGCACTGTTGTGCGGTATTTGCTTGAGGCTTTACTCAAGCTATCACTTAAACGGTACCGCTACCGCATTCAGCCGAATCGAACACACTGCAGTCGTGGTACCGAGAACCATACGACGCAAGAGGCGGTCTCAAATAATGCTTCTTGGGACGCGCCAAGCCCTCATATCCATCCATCAGCTATATCGCATAGGCAGTCTGAATGTATTCTTGACCTGCACATGACAAGCGATGGCAGGCCGATCAGTGATTAGTAGGTTTCAGAGATTCTAAACGTGAGGAATCACCTACTTTGTTGGCCGTTATTTGGTCTAAAAATTGCCAGAACGGATAGGCCAAAAGCACCGCAAACCGGATAAATAACGGATAACGAAAAATCCGCTCATTCCTGAGGTCGGACTCATCAACAAATAAACACGTGGGTATGCGGGGTATAAGGGTAGTGACAGGATGAGGGATAGAGATGCTTCATCGTGGGAACCTCTACCCCTTATACCCGCTGGTTAATCGCTGATGAACCCGCCCCCCCCCCTCCTGGTTGAATTGCTCATCCGGGATCGTATAACATGAGATCCGCAGCATACCGGAGCAAGCTCCCGACTACGAAAGACATCCAGTTTTTCATCATCATTTTCAATAGCGTTTGTCCCGCTTGGTGGCGGGGGTCCGCTCTTCTGGTCTGGTGACGTCACTTCTCCCGATCAAACGCTTGGTCGGGATGGACACCAGCTAACTTCAAGTCCATATGCAACGTATCTAGCCAACGTTGTTTCGGGCGTCCTCTGGGCCGTTTTCCAGGGACTTCAAGATTCAGGCCAATCTCACACGCGGTGCCGTCGTTAGCGCGAAGGACGTGGCCATACCATCGTAGACGTGCTTCGCGCAACTTGTCAGCTATCGAGGCGACACCGAACCTTTGGCGCATGGTTTCATTGCGAACCCGGTCCAGTCGCGTTACTCCAGCCGTCCACCTTAGCATTTTCGTCTCCATTACACTGAGGCGGCTTTCAATTTCCTTCGTCACAGGCCAGCACTCAGCACCGTACGTCGCTATTGGGCGGACGACTGCTCTATACACCTTTGAATTGTCTTGTCGCAAAGCACCCCAGTCAACGAATGCCATTTGGACAAGGCTGCACTCACACGTGCGTGACAAGACCTTGGTCGCGACGCCTAACAGGACATAGTCAGTCTGCGTTTTAGCGTTCCCGCTATAAAACGAGATGAGGTGGGAGTCACGCTTTCGAAATTTGGTATTCACGATGGTGAGGTCATGTAAGTCTGCATACTCAGGTATACGCTCACCATCGGCGTTGGGTGACCCATCTCCAAAACCACCATGACAGCTGTAGCCGTCTTTCGTTGCTCCGACGTGACCATTAAGGTCACCTGCCACAACAATCATAGCTTCTGACGACACTTCCGCTGTTTTCTCATCAAGCAGGGACCAGAACTCGCCCTCGGTTTCCTCGGAACAGCCTGTCTGCGGAGCATACGCAGAAAAGAAATGGCATCGTCGCTCTTCTACGGCGTCAACAAACTTCATCAGGCGGTCATCGAAACGTTCTACGCTTGCAATCGCGTCACGGAAACGTTAGGAGACGATCACACCAACACCACTGGTGGTCCTGGGACTGCCGCACAAAACGGCCTTGGCCAATGTCCCTCGACTTGCAGCAGGACCACCTCGTCTCCTACACCGCACAGAAGTCTATCTTTTTTCGCGCCAGTGCTTCTACCAATTCGCACGAGTGGTGCGTCAACGTACCCACATTCAACGTTGCTACGCGGGTTACGGAGCTTTCGGACTAGCTCAGTTGCCCCCGATAGCGTCCTCGCATCAGGTACCCTCGCACACTTTTGACACCCGCCGGGCATAGCGAGTGCGCGTCGGCTCCCGCGGACGCCGTAGCATTATCTCGAAAGCTCTTAAACGTCATAAATGTGACAAACACAACGTCATCAATGTGACATGTGACAAAATGTTCGTAGGCCGGCCTGTCACTAGGGCCTGTCGCCTGCATTCGGATGTCCGTGTTTGGCTCGGCTCGCAGAAGCAAGCAGTTTCCAGTGGCACCACGTGGAGGAACGGACATCGCCACCGTATATGTACATACATATATGTACATGTATACACATGTGTACATTACACACATATATGTATATGCATTCATACATCTGTATGTATGTACATATACATATATATGAATATTTACATATGCATGTATGTGTATATACATGGCTCGTTGAGATCTATTGTACGAGTAAGCCTACGACAAAGACGCAGAGATCGCCAAAACTTGTGGCTGATGTAACGCCTGGGCTGCTGGCGCGGTGCTTCCAAAGCGGTAGCGACAATGATGATTCAAGGCATTATTGCGACATGGCTCTGCCAGCGCCGCATGGCCGATAGCGGAGATCTGTCTGGAGCCAGATTCATCAACCGCTTATTGGCCGGTGACCAAACCTGATGGTAATAAATGTCATATCAGGGGATTTGGCGGTACTTTTCACCGTTACCGGCCGGTACGCGGTTGATGAATCTGGCCCCTGGACTCTAGCTAAGCGTGGCAGGGCTCTAGAATGAAAACTGATCATGGCAGTAATAATGCAACCGCGTTGGCGATGGACTGGGGCGAGGATGAGAGCCACGCCATGTCGTCTTTTCACTACTACTACGAGGCAAATTTGCCCCCCCCTCGCGGCTGTTTTCTGCCTGCCGCGTGCTGCAGAAGTGTGCGGAGGCCTTAAGCTTGGCCAGCAACAGCGGTAATGCTTTGAAACGCCTTGGCAAGGTGAAAAAGCTCGAAAAGTGGGTGCCCGACGAGTTGAGTGAGCTTCAGAAATTGTCACGTTTCGAGATTTGTTTTTCTCTACTTTTACGCAACAAAACTGACCCGTTTTTGGATCGATCCTCTTGCACGATAACGCCCGACACACACGTTTCACAAACCACTATTCGAAAATTGAACGAATCAATGAGAGCTGTTACAGAACGTTTGCTCAAAAATATGGTGGAGAGTACAATAAATGGTCCACTGAGACGATAAATCGCAAAGTTCAAAAGACACGGCGTCGCCAGGAATCGAAATTGCGTACCCCTACCAAGTAGGAAGTCTATCATATCGAACGGTTTGAAGATTTCTAGAAAGCGAGGAGTCATGCGTCAAGCCACGAATGTTAATCATTGGCTACTAACCCTAGATCTTAGGCATCCGAAGGGAAACTGATGGGGACGATGTTCTACCGAAAATCCTAAGGCCACAAAATGCTCAAAGAGTGATTAAATCAATAATATAATTCCTTTGCCTGAGTATGCATATCTTTAATTTCCCGAATAATCCTGGTATAGCTTGTTACGCCAATTCCATGTACCTCGAAGTTCTTCAAGCAATCTTAGGTTGGTAACAGTGCTTTTCATGCGGGACAGTCAACAAGACGAATAAAGAACTGCGAGTGGCGAAATCTCTGGTACTGATGCAAATACAAGGATCTTTCGTTGTTCTACTTTGTTGAGGAAGAGTCGCATGTTGACTTTCCTGCACCCTAAAATCCTTAACAATAACTTATTTGCACCATTTTGGTTACACTAATGAGAAATTAAGTGAGGTAGTGAATTCTGTGCTATTTCCGTTTCCGTGTTTCGTATTCCGATTTCCGCCATTTTTGAGCACTTCCGTTCTGTGTTCCGCATTCCGCTTTTCTGAAGAAAAATTCCGCACATCCCTGATCAACATATGTACAGTAACACACATGAAAGAGCAATAACGAAATGGGGAAAAACGTTCCAGGTTTATGCAAAACTACGGTATTCCAGTCCTGCTATTAAAAGTCAAACTCGACGGTAAGACAGCCGTGGTTATCGCGTTACGCTGCGCCCATTTCTTCTGTGGAGCGAGCCAAAGCGATACCGTATACTTCCAAAGGAGGTGTGGTCCGGCTGCGAAGTGTAATCCCGCCCTAAAGATCTGAATGCACGGGTTTTTTGTTTTGTTTCTTGTAGCAACTCAGTGCAAGGAGTTGTAGCTTTCTTCATTTAAAGGAGGGAATGGTTTCATTATTCTCTCCGGATTTTAAGTGGCAAAAGCGGCAAAATCATCCTGCAATGATGTTCTTTTCAGCGTACGTTGAAAATGCTCAATGAAAACTTGATAGTGACCAAGGACATCGTCACCGGCGCTCACGCGGAAAGGGGACGTGGCACTACAGTCATGCACCTGAAGCGAAATGGGGTAGGTACCACACCAATTTTCAAGAACCTGCAGGCTATCACCTTCTAGTTTTTCAGCACGAATACCGTCTTATAGGCCACACGGGACTAGGTGGACAAAACCTCCGGTGGGACGAAGAGAACAAGCTAGTAATTGCTTTTTTGAGCAACGGCCTTAAGGTACGCCGACGGTTTGCTGTAACCGCCTTTGGAATGGAGAGTAATGCTTCGCTTCAGGGAGGACTCGGAGATCGAGCGCGGACGTACGTCCGCTTGGTGGAAGCCATTTACGACTGTTTACCAAGGGCCAAGAGAATCATGGAAGGCCCGCGTTCCAGCCATCTTGATCCAAGTCGCATAATATCTGCAAGGGAGTCGATAAAGACGTGACGTTTCGCCTTCGCCCGAGCGAAATTAACTTGTCTACCACATAAATTCTACACCAATATTAGACTGTAAGAAGCACCTCACGGTGCATCACATAATCAAGTTTGTGTAAAGTACCTCACTTTTTGCTCCTTTGTATTTGTGTCCCACCTTACTCGTAAATAAGGTAGGTCATATATTTCTTGGCATCAGCCGAGGAAGGCAAATGCCTCAAATGTTTAAAGTGTATCAGGACACGGGTATTGTATGTGGGTCTGATCTAGGACGAATAAAGTGTCTCCTTTAATGCTCACTGTGCCTTCGCGACTATCATTCTGTCGATTCGTGCCACGACGCAGTGTCCTGCCTGTGATGCCTATTTAGTTGCGTGACGAATCAACTATTGTCGTTGATTAACTTGGCCGCAGCTAACGAATATGGATAGAACATGACTATTAAGATTTTGCTTATGGGTTTGGATTTCGATTCGATTCGGCGTTTGCGATGAAGAATTTTAAAAAATCGTGTTATAAAGGACAAATTAATGTAAATACATCAATCATCAATGTAGATACATACATGTTTTCCAACTATCATCACGAGGTAGATGATAGTTGATACTCAAGATGCACGAACGCACTAGAAAACATGACAATGTCAAACCAGTAACAACCGAGCGTATAAGACGCATTTCTGCAGTCCAGTAATGTCCGTTAGTGCATGGAGTGGACAAAAAGTTGTCGAGACACCAGTGGAGTGAGAATACTTTATTAACACCAGCAGTCGTCCAATTATTATGCCTTCAAACATTATCCTCTTCTTATCGTGCTTCTTCCTATCCTCCCTGTCGTCCATCGTCCTACAAATCAGGGGAATGGGTAAATGAAATCCGAAATTTCGTAAATCGTTAGTCGTAAACCGTAGATCGTAAAAAGTATCTTTACTACTGGGCCACTATATTTCTAGAGGTTCTTTCTGGTTAAGGTAATTAGAGGTACTTCAGAATTTATTTAAACCGTTATTTTCAACCTAAGCTGAACAGATTTCTAGCCAACTGGATACCTTTAAAATCAGTTGAACACCTTCTAAAGCAAGCTGGACACGTTAACTTTTAATAAGTCGTTGATTTAAAATCTTGCCTCGAAAGAGGCTATATCCACAGCGACCAAATAAAAAGCACTAAACGGAAGCTCACATCTTTTAAGCTTCGTGCAATCCTATAACATGCATCGGAGGTCTCCACTTTTCACTTTTTGAGATATTCCGTTTTTACTTTGAATATGATGCTTTACTTTGTTAACCGTGCACTTTTGACTTTAAACTGAGCACTTTCCAAGCAAGATAAAAAATTTTGTTTCCATTCAAAATGTAGCGTATTCTTACAATTAGGGCACTCCTGAAGGTGTCGTGGCATTGGAGTCACTGCACTGCTGAAAAGCTGGATCCGTCGTGTCCGCCCATGAAGCCAGACACTACAATACCCACCATAAGGATTGGAAAAAGGGCGCGGTAGGCGCGTTTTCCGCGTTCATCGGCGATATCCTCGAGGAGGTCGAACAGCGCCGGTGGTGTAAGTCGAACATCGCTGCCCGGAAAGCAGAAGATGCGGGTTCGAGTCCCGCCTGGCGCAAGAGTTTTGATCGCAACAAAACATCCTGTAACAACATATAGCCTCTCTACCAGCCGCTCCAGCCTTAAGCAAAGGTGTTAGAACATTGTTACCAGTAAGGTCTTCAGCTTAACCGGCTCCATGCTGATATCAGCGACCGACCCATCCCGTATCACGGGTGGGTGCTGACAGGCCTCCTCGAGGATATCGCGGATGTTACGTGCGGTCAAACAGCGCCGGTGGTGTAATATAAACATAGCAAAATGTAAAATTCGTAGAAGTGAAGAAAGGTGTAAAATAATAGATTTTTAAAATTATAATTAATTAAGAGAATGGTACGTCACAAAATGTAAACATATAAAAAGGTTCGTTTCGCCACTACCTTCAGACGAACCTTTGTGTTATACTCCTCCCGTGGCTCTTCAGTGAAGAAGAGGAGTATATTTTAAGATTTCTTTAAAATCTGTCTATAAAAGAAAGAGATAGGAAAGCGAAAATGGAAGAGAGAACAAATGAAAAAAGATGAGAAAGAGTGAAGAAGGAAAGATAAAGAACTAGAGACATTTGAGAGAAGTAGAATTAGAAAGTGAAAATAAATAAGGAGTAAAAAGATAAGTTAAGTAAACCATGATGAGGTACAATTGAAAGAGGTAATAAAATATGATTCATAAGTTCAATGTGACTACTTAAAATGTGTTATTATAGTATTTATTGTAATCACCATTATAAAGATTGATCATTATTAGGGTAGTTTATTTATTTATTATTTAATCCTATTTTATTTATTTTCTTTTATTATTTATTGTTTATTACTATTATTACTTTTATCAATTATTTTTATTTATAACAAGAACAGCTTTATATATATATATGTATATATATATAAATTGAAAGACTTACCATATTTGACCCCGCCATACTCCGTAGCAGTGAATAAGGAAGTGTATACCATTCGACTGTTATATATAATGATATAATGATATCTACATTAGTTCTCATTTATAATTCAAATATGGCAAAACTGGTTGTATCACTGAGGAAGGTGATTCGACACACACCAACGTCAAATGCAGAGTGTAATAAAACTAACAAGAACACAAGACGGTATCGTCTTCACTGCTAAGGAATTTTCATTTTCATTTTTCGTTTTGTGGTAAGATTACAGGGCCGGATGATCTGGCAGCCGATGTTTGGAAGTCGAAGCTCTGGTATCCTGCTGAGTGGTTGGCTGAGTTCTTCAACCAGGTAGTAAAGGAGAAGAAAGTTCCAACAAGAAATAAGAAAAGCTTTTTATATATATATAAAAATTGAAAGACTTACCATATTTGACCACCGCCATACTCCGTAGCAGTGAATAAGGAAGTGTATACCATTCGACTGTTATATATAATGATATAATGATATCTACATTAGTTCTCATTTATAATTCAAATATGGCAAAACTGGTTGTATCACTGAGGAGGGTGATTCGACGCACACCAACGTCAAATGCAGAGTGCAATAAAACTAACAAGAACACAAGACGGTATCGTCTTCACTGCTAAGGAATTTTCATTTTCATTTTTCGTTTTATGGTAAGATTACAGGGCCGGATGATCTGGCAGCCGATGTTTGGAAGTCGAAGCTCTGGTATCCTGCTGAGTGGTTGGCTGAGTTCTTCAACCAGGTAGTAAAGGAGAAGAAAGTTCCAACAAGAAACAAGAACAGCTTTATATATATATATACACATATATATACATATATATACATATACATATATAAATTGAAAGACTTACCATATTTGACCACCGCCATACTCCGTAGCAGTGAATAAGGAAGTGTATACCATTCGACTGTTATATATAATGATATAATGATATCTACATTAGTTCTCATTTATAATTCAAATATGGCAAAACTGGTTGTATCACTGAGGAGGGTGATTCGACACACACCAACGTCAAATGCAGAGTGCAATAAAACTAACAAGAACACAAGACGGTATCGTCTTCACTGCTAAGGAATTTTCATTTTCATTTTTCGTTTTATGGTAAGATTAGTTCTGTCATAAAGCAGTCTTAGCATATGAAATTTGGAAGTTATTTTATTTTGATACATATTCATTCATCAAAAGTTTTACGTAAAAATACACTTAGATTGTCTTTGACTTGATGAAATTTGAACTTATAATATATAAATCTGTGTTTATATAAACATTTAATTATGTTTGAAATAATGAACTCTTTTGTGTATTCGTTATACTTCAAAATATTTTTCAATTCAATAATTTTTTCTAGAAAATACTCTAGGTCAGAACAAGTGTTTGCTATTCTTAACGTTTCGGATAGAATTATAGCTTTTTTGATATTTATAGAGATCGCTGACGTATAATGAGGAAACCTTAGAACTTTAAAGTTAAAGTCATCTGTTTTATTGTACATTTTAGTTTCTATTCTATTATTGATAATTCTTAATGTAATGTCCAAATAATTGCAGTGATGTTCATTAATATGCGTCTTTTTCAATTCCAGAGTATCTTTATAGACTAGTTTTAAAATATCATCTACATGCTTTTCGTTTAAGTTATGAACTACTAGTAGATCATCCATGTATCTATATGATATAAACATATTATTACTACTAGCAACAAACGATTTAGCGAATTCGTATTCTAATATAGACATTGTGATATCTGCTAGTAGTGAACTAAAGTTACCTCCTTGAGGAATACCTTTATTTTGTCTAAAAATTGTTGAGCTAAATACAGCATAGCTGTTTTTAAGTAAGAAATTAACATAATGCATAATGTCTTGCATATCACATATTTTGTATCGAGAATTCAAATTTGTTTCATTAGTATAAAATGTTTTGTATCCATTAGAGGCTATGAAATTTTTATTGGCATTTTTGAAACAGATTTTGAGTAGAACCGCTATTTTGTCTAAGATAGTCTTATGAGGTAGGTTAGTAAACATATCTTTAAAATCCGCCGAATAGAGTTTTAAATGGTCGTCTTGTAGTGCATTTAGTTCGTAGGCAATATTTGTATTATTAATTGCCCAATATACCTTCGTAGATCTGCATCGGTTAGCTACTATGTTACAGTAGTTAATGAAATGCTTCTTAACAAATGTGAATATACATTGTAATTGTAAGGCAAGGCTTTTAATACTGCTCTTGGATGCGCCTGTAATAAATCTGAAACTTATTGGGTACTTGTGCATTTTAGGTAGGCAGTAGATTATAGGAATTTCGGTGTCACTATTATTTCTCAAACCATTATTTGTATTAAAAAGGTTGTGTTTGCGTAAGATGTCAGATTCGTTGAGGTTGGGTATGTAATTATACACTTTGTCGGTTTGATCTTTTGTGGTGAAGAGTAAATTATCTCTGTCAATGACTATTCCCAGTTCTTTCATAATTATTTTTAGGTAGTATTTTTTACATATTATACCGTAGTTGTTTGAGGCTTTGTCCAGCGGGCAAAAGACAAAGCGATCTTGGTAGTATTTTATTTGATTATATGGGATAACTTCAGTTCTTTCTTGATTATTATTTAGTACAGGTTTGACTTTGTTTCTATATTGTAAAACAAAATATTTTCTTATTTGATTTATGTTGTCAGCATTCAATTTATATTTATTTTTGATCTTTTCAATGATAGCGTCAATAGCGTCGTTATATATGACCTTCATTTTTTCTTTATCTAGTTTTTTACCAACCCTATATTTTGTGCCTTTACTTAGTAATTTTTTTAGAGCTGTATCTTCAATAATTTCTAAATTACCTGTTATAATATGATTATGATGTTTGTCGACAAATTTTTTATCGTTTACATAAATTGCTTCGCATGGACAAGGATTAGATAAAATATGAGAAATGTTATCGTTATTTAGTGACTTAAGAAACTTATTGTAATTAAAAATTTTTGTTGATATTGGAGGATCGTATGTGTAAACTACCCTGAAAGATAATTTATTTGATTGTAAAGTCGTCATAAATTCGATAGAATAGATGCTATTAAATATTTTATTGAAGTTGATTATATCTAATTTAGTGTGTATGTAAGGTACTACTATATTAAAATAATCCTTTTTTATAGTGTTATTTTTATTTTGTATGTTACTATAATTGGTTGTTGTCAGTAAGCAATACAGAACAAGTTTTGCTTTTTGTTTAAGATGTTTTAAAAATAGTGGATCAAGACATAATTCCAACAGTTTTATTATACTTCTTTTTGATAGACTTTTAAGGAGTCTATAAAAGTTCATAATGTGAAGGTTATTTTCATTGTTGTTGAGATAGTTGTAAACTTCAGTATATTTGTTATGGTCTTGGTTTTTATTTCTTGTCTTTTTTCCTCTATTTGTTCTCTGTTTAACGATCTTTAATGAGAAGTAAGGATGGTTAGCTTTATGCTTTAGAGGATTAGTAATGTTCGTTATATTACCATATCCTTTAATATTATCATTAAGACCTAGCGGATACGCAGTATTGAGTAGTTTTATCCAGAAAAGTTCTTTATTGAGTAATATATTTTTGTCTTTATTGTTGTCTAGTGAATCTAAAATACAAACATCAAATTCAGACTTACAGTTATGAAAGTGAGTATATAAAACATTAAATTTCTTTTTATTATTTATGTAATACATATGTTCTCTTATTCTCTCTTTTAGACATCTTGTTGTAATGCCTACGTATTGTATGTTACAATTTTTACATGTGATGCAGTAAACTACGTTTTTGGTGCTACATGAAGAAGTTGTCGTTTTAAATGTGTTGATCTTGAAATTTGTTACACTAGAAATCACATTGTCATTAAATGAAGTAATATTACATACGGTACAGTTGACATTACAACGCAATCCTTTATGCTGGTTACCAAAGTCTTTAATCATGTATTGATTGCTCCCATTTTTAATCTTGTAGAAAATATCAGAGGTAAAATAAGTATTTGTTTTAGTTATTGCTATACTATCTTTAGACAATAAGTATTTGTTTTAGTTATTGCTATACTATCTTTAGTTATTGCTATACTATCTTAAGACGAGCATCGCTGCCCGGAAAGCAGAAGATGCGGGTTCGAGTCCCGCCTGGCGCAAGAGTTTTGATCGCAACAAAACATCCTGTAACAACAGATAGAAGCCGGTTCAGTCAGTTCCTATTTGGGACGCGCCATGCACTTTACTTCTGCGAGATATTGTAGAGTTGAACTCACAGTTGGTCTACACAGTAACTTACTGTGACTGTCGATGTACAGGTCAATGATTTGTCCTTGCTGGAACAATCTAAATCTGATTAGCCGACTTGGGAGGAATGGAGAAATGAGGGAATTGGTTAGCCTGGGCGGCGTCCAAATCTAGAATCTCGACTCCGCTGCATGCGACAGCCGGCGAGTCTACGATTGCGCCACCACATAATTATGTATAATTGACAGAAAATTCGTGTAGAACTTTCGACCTGGAAAGGTATCTGGAGGATTGACTAGGTTTCATATCAACAACCCGTTCTTCTTTCTTGCTAATCAGTGAATTTTCGCTGTGTAGCAGGTCCTGTAACTTTTTTGAAAAGGAAGTTATAAAGTTGAACCCTACTCTGAACTCCAAAACAGTTATATTACGTGCAGGTGGAGCTATTTAAAACTTGAATAAGGAAACATTTCTTTAGTTATAAATCCGCTGCGCTTCACTCTCGGTAGTGAATTCTCCCAGTTTCACACATGGTATATCTTTTGTTAAAAAGGCGCTGAAGGCCCGAGGGTTTTTCTGTGCTCGGAAGATATTGCTATCGTTGAAAAACAGGAGGGAGGAGGAAACGGAGCGCCTTGTCAGCGACGTCTTCTAGCGGCCACAAATCAATTGCGTTCCATCTTCAGCAGTGAATTTTCCGAGTTTTCGCGCACTGTAACTCTTTAGAAAGGGTGGTTAGGATGCTAAGATTTTTTCTGTGCAAAGTAGGCCTGAGCGTCTGTAAAACTGGAAAAGTGGAGGGAAATAAGTTCAATCGAATAGTGTTATATACGTACCTAAATTCGGGGAAAATCTACGACATCTTGATCCCATTTTGTTATCACCAGCTAGGTCTCTGGGACATTCAGCTTCCAAAATGCTTATAGTAGCATATGTTACCACTGCAAGCGCCTTCTGATACTGTAATTTCATAAAATTTCAAGAGATTTGTCATTTTGCCCATTTTTTGCCGAGATCGACATTTGGGCAGCGCTCGACTCGACCTGGGCTCTGCATTCATCGCCCGCGCCCGCTGTGAGTCTTCCTCGCACCTGGGTGCGAGACCCAGCGGTACTAGGCCATTTCTAGGGAGCGGCACAGCACCGTTGGACGAACAGGACTATTGATTGACCCTGCTTGTGACGTTCCTTTGTTTTGAAAATTTTTCGTACATATCAATTAATAGAAGCAGCTTTTCTCTTTGAAACATATGTACCATGCTCAGTTACCAGTTTACCGACTGCCAATTCTGCATGTGTGGAAGGGTGAGCTCCAAGTATCCCCCCATATATATGTTATATAGAGTTCCAAGTATAGTAAGTAAGATGCACTGGTTTTTGTGAATCCCAAATCAATTTAGTGCTTGAACCGTGGCTAGGTCCTTAAATTACGAATACCCGAGACTCACCTCTTTCTCCTTTTTCTTATTAAGGTTGCGGATAGCGGGGTAGCAGGAGTCGCCGGCTCTCACATGCCAACGAGTGGACACTGAACGTTTGGATTCCTTCCAGAGCAAAACATTGCTCGATCTTCCGCGATCATTGTTTTGGTACCAAAGACATCCGAGGATGACAGTGATTTGTTCACCATTGACCACCACAAGTCGTTCTGTGATCCATATAGTTAATCAAATTGCCTCATTGATAGCCCATAGAATTAGGATGGGTGTCTCATCTTCATCTTCCTAATCCCTTTATTCCCTTTGACATAAGAATATAATCCATGGCTTTCATCCGTGTTAGTGAAACAACAAGTCAGCTCTGAAAAATGTGTTGCGAGATTTCTCGCGCTATTTGCATGAATTTGGTGTGCTATACTGGATGGAATCAATGACTTACCGGTTGTACAGGCCTTTAAAAAACCAATACTCTTCCGATCTCCATTTCCTGGCGCGGATTTCTCGCCTAGGCCAAACAAGTCTTCCATACTTCCGAGATCGATGAATTGACACCATATTTGTCTGGGATGAATGAGTTTTTGATTTAGTTGTCCATTAGCTGGCCACTGCAAACCATTGTATAGGTCAAACCCGCATTCAAATTGCCTTCAGGACATCCCGCAGAAGCGGAACGCATGGAGAATCTCTCAAAAAGATCGACTAGCGCCAATTTTTTATCCTTTATATAAAAATCTCGAAGTTCTTGTTACCACAAATCCTTCGCTTTCGAGCAAAATCGCTTTGGACCTTGATCAACCTATTTTTAGAAATTGAAAAAGGTTAGCGTCAATCCATCACCTTGTGGGATGAGTCACGTAATCTATGTACTTGTACCGTGAACACCACATGAATGAACATTGACCTATAAATACAATGACTTGCGCTGCCCATCCAATCCACAAATACACGACGAAAATGGTGACGAAAATCTATCCTTCCAGATAATTCAGATACTACTGGATTGAGGCCGGAAGTTGAAATCCCTTACCTAGGACTCAACCCAACATCGGTTCATGCAAAGAGGACTTTCAACTCCTGCAGGACTACAAACATGCGTACACTAATAATTATTTAATTCGAGTACTTTCAATCAGAATTAACAGTTAATTAAGGCTGTTTTAGTACTAGTTAATATCTATATAATCTGCTGTTTAGTTAAAATATAAAGAATGAAGGCGATAGTCAGATACTGTAGGGAATGCTCCACAAGTTTAGCTTCTACGGGATGTCACTCAGGCAACTCATTGCGTATTTGACCTGATCAATGATTTATGGAGCTCTGCCAATAAAGACATCAGTTGTGAAACACAGAAGGGCTTGAAAGCATTTTTACAACAATGCTGAGGCTTCAGGACGAAGAACATAAATAAATTAAAAAAAATAAATTTCATTCCATTTCAATCTCATTAAAATTATGTTTTCCTTCGAATCTAAACTGTATATTTTATGCTTTTAAACCTATCTACCCTGCTTCGGACTGTATACACTTCTTAGGCTCAGCCCGGCTGCCAGGCAAGCATAGCATTCATAGCTATGCTTCGTTCTTCCGCTGGTTAGCTCCTAGGAGCCTTATCAGGGGAGGGCACCAACAATCCCTCAACTTTTGGTGTGGGCTGTCAGCCTGTGGATGTCCCTCATTGTCAGACGACTTTTTTACTGTAACGTGTACATGCAGGTTCTATTTTTCATTATTCCTTGATCGAATTCTACCTTATAATTTACTGTATAAGTACATGCAAATTTTATTTCTCTATAATTATCAATCGTTACGGTTCCAGCATGTCCCTACTGCATGGCCGCCTCTTGTCAACAAAAAAAAACCTTGTAGGCGAGCGCTCGGAATATATGTTCTTCAGTTTTATATTAGCATTTTTCTAGTTGTAGTCATTTTTGTGCGTGAATTTCTATTCTTTTGAGTTTGTTAAGTCTCTGTTTTTGCCTACTGTTCCTTGATGTAGTACCGCGTCTTTTGACGCATAAATAAATAAATAAATAAATAAGAACATGGAGACTGCTAGAGACGTCAGTGCTTTACTTTATCTAAACAACGCTTCGTCATTCTGGGAAGGATGGAAATGTGGTTAGTTTTTAGGAGAGCCGTGCCTGTTCAGGACGCACCCAACAGCCGACGCCCCTTTCGAGCGTGTCACCACGCTTTCATTAGTGTTATGTTTTATTCTCTAATTCTAGATAGAAACTTTTAAATTAAAACTATTCAGATTATTTCTAAATTATTTTGGCGAACCAGGGATACAATGTTCAATTCGTAACGTTCCTTTTACATACAGGCAATAGGAAGTCAACGCGTTTTGGAGATTATTAAAACTCTTGAGGTGAAGAATAAATATGTAGGTGTGTTTTGTTACTTTGTGTAAGGAAATAGTTATATCCTTGTTGCTTAAAAAACAAGTGTTTGTTTTTATCGGAAAGCCGTCGTATGTAATTGACGAAAAGCATACCTAGTTTGGAAATTATTCAATTTGAAATGAAAATGACACATAAAACTCTTAAATTCACCTTTACCGAAAACTTGCTTACGTCCCACAGAAGGTGTTACGATGTAGGTCCAATAGTTTTGGACCTAGCCCTTTCACACGTGCAGAATTGGCAGTCGGTAAGCTGGTAACTGAGCATGGTACATATGTTTCAAAGAGAAAAGCTGCTTCTATTAATTGATATGTACGAAAAATTTTCAAAACAAA
>CANAIB010000035.1:0-34436 GCA_947359475.1 Heligmosomoides polygyrus bakeri
CGTCGGCAACCGTGCCTGGCGATGCCGTAGACGTGCCCATCACGTCGGCAACCGTGCCTGGCGATGCCGTGGACGTGCCGAACACGTCGGCAACCTTGCATGGCGAGCCGTAGAAGTGCCGAACACGTCGGCAACCGTGCCTGGCGATGCCGTAGACGTGCCGGACACGTCGGCAACCCTGCATGGCGAGCCGTAGACGTGCCGAACACGTCGGCAACCGTGCATGGCGAGCCGTAGACGTGCCGAACACGTCGGCAACCGTGCCTGGCGATGCCGTAGACGTGCCGGACACGTCGGCTACCCTGCATGGCGAGCCGTAGACGTGCCGAACACGTCGGCAACCGTGCCTGGCGATGCCGTAGACGTGCCGAACACGTCGGCAACCGTGCCTGGAGATGCCGTGGACGTGCCGAACACGTCGGCAACCTCGCATGGCGAGCCGTAGACGTGCCGAACACGTCGGCAACCGTGCCTGGCGATGCCGTAGACGTGCCGAACACGTCGGCAACCGCGCCTGGCGATGCCGTAGACGTGCCGAACACGTCGGCAACCGTGCCTGACGATGCCGTAGACGTGCCGGACACGTCGGCAACCCTGCATGGCGAGCCGTAGACGTGCCGAACACGTCGGCAACCGTGCATGGCGAGCCGTAGACGTGCCGAACACGTCGGCAACCGTGCCTGGCGATGCCGTAGACGTGCCGAACACGTCGGCAACCGTGCCTGGCGATGCCGTAGACGTGCCGGACACGTCGGCTACCCTGCATGGCGAGCCGTAGACGTGCCGAACACGTCGGCAACCGTGCCTGGCGATGCCGTAGACGTGCCGAACACGTCGGCAACCGTGCCTGGAGATGCCGTGGACGTGCCGAACACGTCGGCAACCTCGCATGGCGAGCCGTAGACGTGCCGAACACGTCGGCAACCGTGCCTGGCGATGCCGTAGACGTGCCGAACACGTCGGCAACCGTGCCTGGCGATGCCGTAGACGTGCCGAACACGTCGGCAACCGTGCCTGACGATGCCGTAGACGTGCCGGACACGTCGGCAACCCTGCATGGCGAGCCGTAGACGTGCCGAACACGTCGGCAACCGTGCATGGCGAGCCGTAGACGTGCCGAACACGTCGGCAACCGTGCCTGACGATGCCGTAGACGTGCCGGACACGTCGGCAACCCTGCATGGCGAGCCGTAGACGTGCCGAACACGTCGGCAACCGTGCATGGCGAGCCGTAGACGTGCCGAACACGTCGGCAACCGTGCCTGGCGATGCCGTAGACGTGCCGGACACGTCGGCTACCCTGCATGGCGAGCCGTAGACGTGCCGAACACGTCGGCAACCGTGCCTGGCGATGCCGTAGACGTGCCGAACACGTCGGCAACCGTGCCTGGCGATGCCGTAGACGTGCCGGACACGTCGGCTACCCTGCATGGCGAGCCGTAGACGTGCCGAACACGTCGGCAACCGTGCCTGGCGATGCCGTAGACGTGCCGAACACGTCGGCAACCGTGCCTGGCGATGCCGTAGACGTGCCGGACACGTCGGCAACCCTGCATGGCGAGCCGTAGACGTGCCGAACACGTCGGCAACCGTGCATGGCGAGCCGTAGACGTGCCGAACACGTCGGCAACCGTGCCTGGCGATGCCGTAGACGTGCCGAACACGTCGGCAACCGTGCCTGGCGATGCCGTAGACGTGCCGGACACGTCGGCAACCCTGCATGGCGAGCCGTAGACGTGCCGAACACGTCGGCAACCGTGCATGGCGAGCCGTAGACGTGCCGAACACGTCGGCAACCGTGCCTGGCGATGCCGTAGACGTGCCGAACACGTCGGCAACCGTGCCTGGAGATGCCGTGGACGTGCCGAACACGTCGGCAACCGTGCCTGGCGATGCCGTAGACGTGCCCATCACGTCGGCAACCGTGCCTGGCGATGCCGTGGACGTGCCGAACACGTCGGCAACCTTGCATGGCGAGCCGTAGAAGTGCCGAACACGTCGGCAACCGTGCATGGCGAGCCGTAGACGTGCCGAACACGTCGGCAACCGTGCCTGGCGATGCCGTAGACGTGCCGGACACGTCGGCAACCCTGCATGGCGAGCCGTAGACGTGCCGAACACGTCGGCAACCGTGCATGGCGAGCCGTAGACGTGCCGAACACGTCGGCAACCGTGCCTGGCGATGCCGTAGACGTGCCGGACACGTCGGCTACCCTGCATGGCGAGCCGTAGACGTGCCGAACACGTCGGCAACCGTGCCTGGCGATGCCGTAGACGTGCCGAACACGTCGGCAACCGTGCCTGGAGATGCCGTGGACGTGCCGAACACGTCGGCAACCTCGCATGGCGAGCCGTAGACGTGCCGAACACGTCGGCAACCGTGCCTGGCGATGCCGTAGACGTGCCGAACACGTCGGCAACCGTGCCTGGCGATGCCGTAGACGTGCCGAACACGTCGGCAACCGTGCCTGACGATGCCGTAGACGTGCCGGACACGTCGGCAACCCTGCATGGCGAGCCGTAGACGTGCCGAACACGTCGGCAACCGTGCATGGCGAGCCGTAGACGTGCCGAACACGTCGGCAACCGTGCCTGGCGATGCCGTAGACGTGCCGAACACGTCGGCAACCGTGCCTGGCGATGCCGTAGACGTGCCGAACACGTCGGCAACCGTGCCTGGAGATGCCGTGGACGTGCCGAACACGTCGGCAACCGTGCCTGGCGATGCCGTAGACGTGCCCATCACGTCGGCAACCGTGCCTGGCGATGCCGTGGACGTGCCGAACACGTCGGCAACCTTGCATGGCGAGCCGTAGAAGTGCCGAACACGTCGGCAACCGTGCATGGCGAGCCGTAGACGTGCCGAACACGTCGGCAACCGTGCCTGGCGATGCCGTAGACGTGCCGGACACGTCGGCAACCCTGCATGGCGAGCCGTAGACGTGCCGAACACGTCGGCAACCGTGCATGGCGAGCCGTAGACGTGCCGAACACGTCGGCAACCGTGCCTGGCGATGCCGTAGACGTGCCGGACACGTCGGCTACCCTGCATGGCGAGCCGTAGACGTGCCGAACACGTCGGCAACCGTGCCTGGCGATGCCGTAGACGTGCCGAACACGTCGGCAACCGTGCCTGGAGATGCCGTGGACGTGCCGAACACGTCGGCAACCTCGCATGGCGAGCCGTAGACGTGCCGAACACGTCGGCAACCGTGCCTGGCGATGCCGTAGACGTGCCGAACACGTCGGCAACCGCGCCTGGCGATGCCGTAGACGTGCCGAACACGTCGGCAACCGTGCCTGACGATGCCGTAGACGTGCCGGACACGTCGGCAACCCTGCATGGCGAGCCGTAGACGTGCCGAACACGTCGGCAACCGTGCATGGCGAGCCGTAGACGTGCCGAACACGTCGGCAACCGTGCCTGGCGATGCCGTAGACGTGCCGAACACGTCGGCAACAGTGCCTGGCGATGCCGTGGACGTGCCGAACACGTCGGCAACCTTGCATGGCGAGCCGTAGACGTGCCGGACACGTCGGCAACCCTGCATGGCGAGCCGTAGACGTGCCGAACACGTCGGCAACCGTGCATGGCGAGCCGTAGACGTGCCGAACACGTCGGCAACCGTGCCTGGCGATGCCGTAGACGTGCCGAACACGTCGGCAACCGTGCCTGGCGATGCCGTGGACGTGCCGAACACGTCGGCTACCCTGCATGGCGAGCCGTAGACGTGCCGAACACGTCGGCAACCGTGCCTGGCGATGCCGTAGACGTGCCGAACACGTCGGCAACCGTGCCTGGAGATGCCGTGGACGTGCCGAACACGTCGGCAACCTCGCATGGCGAGCCGTAGACGTGCCGAACACGTCGGCAACCGTGCCTGGCGATGCCGTAGACGTGCCGAACACGTCGGCAACCGCGCCTGGCGATGCCGTAGACGTGCCGAACACGTCGGCAACCGTGCCTGACGATGCCGTAGACGTGCCGGACACGTCGGCAACCCTGCATGGCGAGCCGTAGACGTGCCGAACACGTCGGCAACCGTGCATGGCGAGCCGTAGACGTGCCGAACACGTCGGCAACCGTGCCTGGCGATGCCGTAGACGTGCCGAACACGTCGGCAACAGTGCCTGGCGATGCCGTGGACGTGCCGAACACGTCGGCAACCTTGCATGGCGAGCCGTAGACGTGCCGGACACGTCGGCAACCCTGCATGGCGAGCCGTAGACGTGCCGAACACGTCGGCAACCGTGCATGGCGAGCCGTAGACGTGCCGAACACGTCGGCAACCGTGCCTGGCGATGCCGTAGACGTGCCGAACACGTCGGCAACCGTGCCTGGCGATGCCGTGGACGTGCCGAACACGTCGGCAACCTTGCATGGCGAGCCGTAGACGTGCCGACACGTCGGCAACCGTGCCTGGCGATGCCGTAGACGTGCCGGACACGTCGGCTACCCTGCATGGCGAGCCGTAGACGTGCCGAACACGTCGGCAACCGTGCCTGGCGATGCCGTAGACGTGCCGAACACGTCGGCAACCGTGCCTGGCGATGCCGTAGACGTGCCGGACACGTCGGCAACCCTGCATGGCGAGCCGTAGACGTGCCGAACACGTCGGCAACCGTGCATGGCGAGCCGTAGACGTGCCGAACACGTCGGCAACCGTGCCTGGCGATGCCGTAGACGTGCCGAACACGTCGGCAACAGTGCCTGGCGATGCCGTGGACGTGCCGAACACGTCGGCAACCTTGCATGGCGAGCCGTAGACGTGCCGGACACGTCGGCAACCCTGCATGGCGAGCCGTAGACGTGCCGAACACGTCGGCAACCGTGCATGGCGAGCCGTAGACGTGCCGAACACGTCGGCAACCGTGCCTGGCGATGCCGTAGACGTGCCGGACACGTCGGCTACCCTGCATGGCGAGCCGTAGACGTGCCGAACACGTCGGCAACCGTGCCTGGCGATGCCGTAGACGTGCCGAACACGTCGGCAACCGTGCCTGGAGATGCCGTGGACGTGCCGAACACGTCGGCAACCTCGCATGGCGAGCCGTAGACGTGCCGAACACGTCGGCAACCGTGCCTGGCGATGCCGTAGACGTGCCGAACACGTCGGCAACCGTGCCTGGCGATGCCGTAGACGTGCCGAACACGTCGGCAACCGTGCCTGACGATGCCGTAGACGTGCCGGACACGTCGGCAACCCTGCATGGCGAGCCGTAGACGTGCCGAACACGTCGGCAACCGTGCATGGCGAGCCGTAGACGTGCCGAACACGTCGGCAACCGTGCCTGGCGATGCCGTAGACGTGCCGAACACGTCGGCAACAGTGCCTGGCGATGCCGTGGACGTGCCGAACACGTCGGCAACCTTGCATGGCGAGCCGTAGACGTGCCGGACACGTCGGCAACCCTGCATGGCGAGCCGTAGACGTGCCGAACACGTCGGCAACCGTGCATGGCGAGCCGTAGACGTGCCGAACACGTCGGCAACCGTGCCTGGCGATGCCGTAGACGTGCCGGACACGTCGGCTACCCTGCATGGCGAGCCGTAGACGTGCCGAACACGTCGGCAACCGTGCCTGGCGATGCCGTAGACGTGCCGAACACGTCGGCAACCGTGCCTGGAGATGCCGTGGACGTGCCGAACACGTCGGCAACCTCGCATGGCGAGCCGTAGACGTGCCGAACACGTCGGCAACCGTGCCTGGCGATGCCGTAGACGTGCCGAACACGTCGGCAACCGTGCCTGGCGATGCCGTAGACGTGCCGAACACGTCGGCAACCGTGCCTGACGATGCCGTAGACGTGCCGGACACGTCGGCAACCCTGCATGGCGAGCCGTAGACGTGCCGAACACGTCGGCAACCGTGCATGGCGAGCCGTAGACGTGCCGAACACGTCGGCAACCGTGCCTGGCGATGCCGTAGACGTGCCGAACACGTCGGCAACCGTGCCTGGCGATGCCGTAGACGTGCCGAACACGTCGGCAACCGTGCCTGGAGATGCCGTGGACGTGCCGAACACGTCGGCAACCGTGCCTGGCGATGCCGTAGACGTGCCCATCACGTCGGCAACCGTGCCTGGCGATGCCGTGGACGTGCCGAACACGTCGGCAACCTTGCATGGCGAGCCGTAGAAGTGCCGAACACGTCGGCAACCGTGCATGGCGAGCCGTAGACGTGCCGAACACGTCGGCAACCGTGCCTGGCGATGCCGTAGACGTGCCGACACGTCGGCAACCCTGCATGGCGAGCCGTAGACGTGCCGAACACGTCGGCAACCGTGCATGGCGAGCCGTAGACGTGCCGAACACGTCGGCAACCGTGCCTGGCGATGCCGTAGACGTGCCGGACACGTCGGCTACCCTGCATGGCGAGCCGTAGACGTGCCGAACACGTCGGCAACCGTGCCTGGCGATGCCGTAGACGTGCCGAACACGTCGACAACCGTGCCTGGAGATGCCGTGGACGTGCCGAACACGTCGGCAACCTCGCATGGCGAGCCGTAGACGTGCCGAACACGTCGGCAACCGTGCCTGGCGATGCCGTAGACGTGCCGAACACGTCGGCAACCGCGCCTGGCGATGCCGTAGACGTGCCGAACACGTCGGCAACCGTGCCTGACGATGCCGTAGACGTGCCGGACACGTCGGCAACCCTGCATGGCGAGCCGTAGACGTGCCGAACACGTCGGCAAACCGTGCATGGCGAGCCGTAGACGTGCCGAACACGTCGGCAACCGTGCCTGGCGATGCCGTAGACGTGCCGAACACGTCGGCAACAGTGCCTGGCGATGCCGTGGACGTGCCGAACACGTCGGCAACCTTGCATGGCGAGCCGTAGACGTGCCGGACACGTCGGCAACCCTGCATGGCGAGCCGTAGACGTGCCGAACACGTCGGCAACCGTGCATGGCGAGCCGTAGACGTGCCGAACACGTCGGCAACCGTGCCTGGCGATGCCGTAGACGTGCCGAACACGTCGGCAACCGTGCCTGGCGATGCCGTGGACGTGCCGAACACGTCGGCAACCTTGCATGGCGAGCCGTAGACGTGCCGACACGTCGGCAACCGTGCCTGGCGATGCCGTAGACGTGCCGGACACGTCGGCTACCCTGCATGGCGAGCCGTAGACGTGCCGAACACGTCGGCAACCGTGCCTGGCGATGCCGTAGACGTGCCGAACACGTCGGCAACCGTGCCTGGCGATGCCGTAGACGTGCCGGACACGTCGGCAACCCTGCATGGCGAGCCGTAGACGTGCCGAACACGTCGGCAACCGTGCATGGCGAGCCGTAGACGTGCCGAACACGTCGGCAACCGTGCATGGCGATGCCGTAGATGTGCCGAACACGTCGGCAACAGTGCCTGGCGATGCCGTGGACGTGCCGAACACGTCGGCAACCTTGCATGGCGAGCCGTAGACGTGCCGGACACGTCGGCAACCCTGCATGGCGAGCCGTAGACGTGCCGAACACGTCGGCAACCGTGCATGGCGAGCCGTAGACGTGCCGAACACGTCGGCAACCGTGCCTGGCGATGCCGTAGACGTGCCGAACACGTCGGCAACCGTGCCTGGCGATGCCGTGGACGTGCCGAACACGTCGGCAACCTTGCATGGCGAGCCGTAGACGTGCCGAACACGTCGGCAACCGTGCCTGGCGATGCCGTAGACGTGCCGGACACGTCGGCAACCGTGCCTGGCGATGCCGTAGACGTGCCGGACACGTCGGCAACCCTGCATGGCGAGCCGTAGACGTGCCGAACACGTCGGCAACCGTGCATGGCGAGCCGTAGACGTGCCGAACACGTCGGCAACCGTGCCTGGCGATGCCGTAGACGTGCCGAACACGTCGGCAACCGTGCCTGGAGATGCCGTGGACGTGCCGAACACGTCGGCAACCTTGCATGGCGAGCCGTAGACGTGCCGAACACGTCGGCAACCGTGCCTGACGATGCCGTAGACGTGCCGGACACGTCGGCAACCCTGCATGGCGAGCCGTAGACGTGCCGAACACGTCGGCAACCGTGCATGGCGAGCCGTAGACGTGCCGAACACGTCGGCAACCGTGCCTGGCGATGCCGTAGACGTGCCGAACACGTCGGAAACCGTGCCTGGCGATGCCGTAGACGTGCCGAACACGTCGGCAACCGTGCCTGGAGATGCCGTGGACGTGCCGAACACGTCGGCAACCTTGCATGGCGAGCCGTAGACGTGCCGAACACGTCGGCAACCGTGCCTGGCGATGCCGTAGACGTGCCGAACACGTCGGCAACCGTGCCTGGCGATGCCGTAGACGTGCCGGACACGTCGGCAACCCTGCATGGCGAGCCGTAGACGTGCCGAACACGTCGGCAACCGTGCATGGCGAGCCGTAGACGTGCCGAACACGTCGGCAACCGTGCCTGGCGATGCCGTAGACGTGCCGAACACGTCGGCAACCGTGCCTGGCGATGCCGTTGACGTGCCGAACACGTCGGCAACCTTGCATGGCGAGCCGTAGACGTGCCGAACACGTCGGCAACCGTGCCTGGCGATGCCGTAGACGTGCCGGACACGTCGGCTACCCTGCATGGCGAGCCGTAGACGTGCCGAACACGTCGGCAACCGTGCCTGGCGATGCCGTAGACGTGCCGAACACGTCGGCAACCGTGCCTGGAGATGCCGTGGACGTGCCGAACACGTCGGCAACCTTGCATGGCGAGCCGTAGACGTGCCGAACACGTCGGCAACCGTGCCTGGCGATGCCGTAGACGTGCCGAACACGTCGGCAACCGTGCCTGGCGATGCCGTAGACGTGCCGGACACGTCGGCAACCCTGCATGGCGAGCCGTAGACGTGCCGAACACGTCGGCAACCGTGCATGGCGAGCCGTAGACGTGCCGAACACGTCGGCAACCGTGCCTGGCGATGCCGTAGACGTGCCGAACACGTCGGCAACCGTGCCTGGAGATGCCGTGGACGTGCCGAACACGTCGGCAACCTTGCATGGCGAGCCGTAGACGTGCCGAACACGTCGGCAACCGTGCCTGACGATGCCGTAGACGTGCCGGACACGTCGGCAACCGTGCCTGGCGATGCCGTAGACGTGCCGAACACGTCGGCAACCGTGCCTGACGATGCCGTAGACGTGCCGGACACGTCGGCAACCCTGCATGGCGAGCCGTAGACGTGCCGAACACGTCGGCAACCGTGCATGGCGAGCCGTAGACGTGCCGAACACGTCGGCAACCGTGCCTGGCGATGCCGTAGACGTGCCGAACACGTCGGCAACCGTGCCTGGCGATGCCGTGGACGTGCCGAACACGTCGGCAACCTTGCATGGCGAGCCGTAGACGTGCCGAACACGTCGGCAACCGTGCCTGGCGATGCCGTAGACGTGCCGGACACGTCGGCTACCCTGCATGGCGAGCCGTAGACGTGCCGAACACGTCGGCAACCGTGCCTGGCGATGCCGTAGACGTGCCGAACACGTCGGCAACCGTGCCTGGCGATGCCGTAGACGTGCCGGACACGTCGGCAACCCTGCATGGCGAGCCGTAGACGTGCCGAACACGTCGGCAACCGTGCATGGCGAGCCGTAGACGTGCCGAACACGTCGGCAACCGTGCCTGGCGATGCCGTAGACGTGCCGAACACGTCGGCAACCGTGCCTGGCGATGCCGTAGACGTGCCGGACACGTCGGCAACCCTGCATGGCGAGCCGTAGACGTGCCGAACACGTCGGCAACCGTGCATGGCGAGCCGTAGACGTGCCGAACACGTCGGCAACCGTGCCTGGCGATGCCGTAGACGTGCCGAACACGTCGGCAACCGTGCCTGGAGATGCCGTGGACGTGCCGAACACGTCGGCAAACCGTGCCTGGCGATGCCGTAGACGTGCCCATCACGTCGGCAACCGTGCCTGGCGATGCCGTGGACGTGCCGAACACGTCGGCAACCTTGCATGGCGAGCCGTAGAAGTGCCGAACACGTCGGCAACCGTGCATGGCGAGCCGTAGACGTGCCGAACACGTCGGCAACCGTGCCTGGCGATGCCGTAGACGTGCCGGACACGTCGGCAACCCTGCATGGCGAGCCGTAGACGTGCCGAACACGTCGGCAACCGTGCATGGCGAGCCGTAGACGTGCCGAACACGTCGGCAACCGTGCCTGGCGATGCCGTAGACGTGCCGGACACGTCGGCTACCCTGCATGGCGAGCCGTAGACGTGCCGAACACGTCGGCAACCGTGCCTGGCGATGCCGTAGACGTGCCGAACACGTCGGCAACCGTGCCTGGAGATGCCGTGGACGTGCCGAACACGTCGGCAACCTCGCATGGCGAGCCGTAGACGTGCCGAACACGTCGGCAACCGTGCCTGGCGATGCCGTAGACGTGCCGAACACGTCGGCAACCGTGCCTGGCGATGCCGTAGACGTGCCGAACACGTCGGCAACCGTGCCTGACGATGCCGTAGACGTGCCGGACACGTCGGCAACCCTGCATGGCGAGCCGTAGACGTGCCGAACACGTCGGCAACCGTGCATGGCGAGCCGTAGACGTGCCGAACACGTCGGCAACCGTGCCTGGCGATGCCGTAGACGTGCCGAACACGTCGGCAACCGTGCCTGGCGATGCCGTAGACGTGCCGAACACGTCGGCAACCGTGCCTGGAGATGCCGTGGACGTGCCGAACACGTCGGCAACCGTGCATGGCGAGCCGTAGACGTGCCGAACACGTCGGCAACCGTGCCTGGCGATGCCGTAGACGTGCCGGACACGTCGGCAACCCTGCATGGCGAGCCGTAGACGTGCCGAACACGTCGGCAACCGTGCATGGCGAGCCGTAGACGTGCCGAACACGTCGGCAACCGTGCCTGGCGATGCCGTAGACGTGCCGGACACGTCGGCTACCCTGCATGGCGAGCCGTAGACGTGCCGAACACGTCGGCAACCGTGCCTGGCGATGCCGTAGACGTGCCGAACACGTCGGCAACCGTGCCTGGAGATGCCGTGGACGTGCCGAACACGTCGGCAACCTCGCATGGCGAGCCGTAGACGTGCCGAACACGTCGGCAACCGTGCCTGGCGATGCCGTAGACGTGCCGAACACGTCGGCAACCTCGCATGGCGAGCCGTAGACGTGCCGAACACGTCGGCAACCGTGCCTGGCGATGCCGTAGACGTGCCGAACACGTCGGCAACCGTGCCTGGCGATGCCGTAGACGTGCCGAACACGTCGGCAACCGTGCCTGACGATGCCGTAGACGTGCCGGACACGTCGGCAACCCTGCATGGCGAGCCGTAGACGTGCCGAACACGTCGGCAACCGTGCATGGCGAGCCGTAGACGTGCCGAACACGTCGGCAACCGTGCCTGGCGATGCCGTAGACGTGCCGAACACGTCGGCAACCGTGCCTGGCGATGCCGTAGACGTGCCGAACACGTCGGCAACCGTGCCTGGAGATGCCGTGGACGTGCCGAACACGTCGGCAACCGTGCATGGCGAGCCGTAGACGTGCCGAACACGTCGGCAACCGTGCCTGGCGATGCCGTAGACGTGCCGGACACGTCGGCAACCCTGCATGGCGAGCCGTAGACGTGCCGAACACGTCGGCAACCGTGCATGGCGAGCCGTAGACGTGCCGAACACGTCGGCAACCGTGCCTGGCGATGCCGTAGACGTGCCGGACACGTCGGCTACCCTGCATGGCGAGCCGTAGACGTGCCGAACACGTCGGCAACCGTGCCTGGCGATGCCGTAGACGTGCCGAACACGTCGGCAACCGTGCCTGGAGATGCCGTGGACGTGCCGAACACGTCGGCAACCTCGCATGGCGAGCCGTAGACGTGCCGAACACGTCGGCAACCGTGCCTGGCGATGCCGTAGACGTGCCGAACACGTCGGCAACCGTGCCTGGCGATGCCGTAGACGTGCCGAACACGTCGGCAACCGTGCCTGACGATGCCGTAGACGTGCCGGACACGTCGGCAACCCTGCATGGCGAGCCGTAGACGTGCCGAACACGTCGGCAACCGTGCATGGCGAGCCGTAGACGTGCCGAACACGTCGGCAACCGTGCCTGGCGATGCCGTAGACGTGCCGAACACGTCGGCAACCGTGCCTGGCGATGCCGTAGACGTGCCGAACACGTCGGCAACCGTGCCTGGAGATGCCGTGGACGTGCCGAACACGTCGGCAACCGTGCCTGGCGATGCCGTAGACGTGCCCATCACGTCGGCAACCGTGCCTGGCGATGCCGTGGACGTGCCGAACACGTCGGCAACCTTGCATGGCGAGCCGTAGAAGTGCCGAACACGTCGGCAACCGTGCATGGCGAGCCGTAGACGTGCCGAACACGTCGGCAACCGTGCCTGGCGATGCCGTAGACGTGCCGGACACGTCGGCAACCCTGCATGGCGAGCCGTAGACGTGCCGAACACGTCGGCAACCGTGCATGGCGAGCCGTAGACGTGCCGAACACGTCGGCAACCGTGCCTGGCGATGCCGTAGACGTGCCGGACACGTCGGCTACCCTGCATGGCGAGCCGTAGACGTGCCGAACACGTCGGCAACCGTGCCTGGCGATGCCGTAGACGTGCCGAACACGTCGGCAACCGTGCCTGGCGATGCCGTAGACGTGCCGAACACGTCGGCAACCGTGCCTGACGATGCCGTAGACGTGCCGGACACGTCGGCAACCCTGCATGGCGAGCCGTAGACGTGCCGAACACGTCGGCAACCGTGCATGGCGAGCCGTAGACGTGCCGAACACGTCGGCAACCGTGCCTGGCGATGCCGTAGACGTGCCGAACACGTCGGCAACAGTGCCTGGCGATGCCGTGGACGTGCCGAACACGTCGGCAACCTTGCATGGCGAGCCGTAGACGTGCCGGACACGTCGGCAACCCTGCATGGCGAGCCGTAGACGTGCCGAACACGTCGGCAACCGTGCATGGCGAGCCGTAGACGTGCCGAACACGTCGGCAACCGTGCCTGGCGATGCCGTAGACGTGCCGAACACGTCGGCAACCGTGCCTGGAGATGCCGTGGACGTGCCGAACACGTCGGCAACCGTGCCTGGCGATGCCGTAGACGTGCCCATCACGTCGGCAACCGTGCCTGGCGATGCCGTGGACGTGCCGAACACGTCGGCAACCTTGCATGGCGAGCCGTAGAAGTGCCGAACACGTCGGCAACCGTGCATGGCGAGCCGTAGACGTGCCGAACACGTCGGCAACCGTGCCTGGCGATGCCGTAGACGTGCCGGACACGTCGGCAACCCTGCATGGCGAGCCGTAGACGTGCCGAACACGTCGGCAACCGTGCATGGCGAGCCGTAGACGTGCCGAACACGTCGGCAACCGTGCCTGGCGATGCCGTAGACGTGCCGGACACGTCGGCTACCCTGCATGGCGAGCCGTAGACGTGCCGAACACGTCGGCAACCGTGCCTGGCGATGCCGTAGACGTGCCGAACACGTCGGCAACCGTGCCTGGAGATGCCGTGGACGTGCCGAACACGTCGGCAACCTCGCATGGCGAGCCGTAGACGTGCCGAACACGTCGGCAACCGTGCCTGGCGATGCCGTAGACGTGCCGAACACGTCGGCAACCGTGCCTGGCGATGCCGTAGACGTGCCGAACACGTCGGCAACCGTGCCTGACGATGCCGTAGACGTGCCGGACACGTCGGCAACCCTGCATGGCGATGCCGTAGACGTGCCGAACACGTCGGCAACCGTGCCTGGAGATGCCGTGGACGTGCCGAACACGTCGGCAACCGTGCCTGGCGATGCCGTAGACGTGCCCATCACGTCGGCAACCGTGCCTGGCGATGCCGTGGACGTGCCGAACACGTCGGCAACCTTGCATGGCGAGCCGTAGAAGTGCCGAACACGTCGGCAACCGTGCATAGCGATGCCGTAGACGTGCCCATCACGTCGGCAACCGTGCCTGGCGATGCCGTAGACGTGCCGGACACGTCGGCAACCCTGCATGGCGAGCCGTAGACGTGCCGAACACGTCGGCAACCGTGCATGGCGAGCCGTAGACGTGCCGAACACGTCGGCAACCGTGCCTGGCGATGCCGTAGACGTGCCGAACACGTCGGCAACCGTGCCTGGCGATGCCGTGGACGTGCCGAACACGTCGGCAACCTTGCATGGCGAGCCGTAGACGTGCCGAACACGTCGGCAACCGTGCCTGGCGATGCCGTAGACGTGCCGGACACGTCGGCTACCCTGCATGGCGAGCCGTAGACGTGCCGAACACGTCGGCAACCGTGCCTGGCGATGCCGTAGACGTGCCGAACACGTCGGCAACCGTGCCTGGCGATGCCGTAGACGTGCCGGACACGTCGGCAACCCTGCATGGCGAGCCGTAGACGTGCCGAACACGTCGGCAACCGTGCATGGCGAGCCGTAGACGTGCCGAACACGTCGGCAACCGTGCCTGGCGATGCCGTAGACGTGCCGAACACGTCGGCAACCGTGCCTGGCGATGCCGTAGACGTGCCGGACACGTCGGCAACCCTGCATGGCGAGCCGTAGACGTGCCGAACACGTCGGCAACCGTGCATGGCGAGCCGTAGACGTGCCGAACACGTCGGCAACCGTGCCTGGCGATGCCGTAGACGTGCCGAACACGTCGGCAACCGTGCCTGGAGATGCCGTGGACGTGCCGAACACGTCGGCAACCGTGCCTGGCGATGCCGTAGACGTGCCCATCACGTCGGCAACCGTGCCTGGCGATGCCGTGGACGTGCCGAACACGTCGGCAACCTTGCATGGCGAGCCGTAGAAGTGCCGAACACGTCGGCAACCGTGCATGGCGAGCCGTAGACGTGCCGAACACGTCGGCAACCGTGCCTGGCGATGCCGTAGACGTGCCGGACACGTCGGCAACCCTGCATGGCGAGCCGTAGACGTGCCGAACACGTCGGCAACCGTGCATGGCGAGCCGTAGACGTGCCGAACACGTCGGCAACCGTGCCTGGCGATGCCGTAGACGTGCCGGACACGTCGGCTACCCTGCATGGCGAGCCGTAGACGTGCCGAACACGTCGGCAACCGTGCCTGGCGATGCCGTAGACGTGCCGAACACGTCGGCAACCGTGCCTGGAGATGCCGTGGACGTGCCGAACACGTCGGCAACCTCGCATGGCGAGCCGTAGACGTGCCGAACACGTCGGCAACCGTGCCTGGCGATGCCGTAGACGTGCCGAACACGTCGGCAACCGTGCCTGGCGATGCCGTAGACGTGCCGAACACGTCGGCAACCGTGCCTGACGATGCCGTAGACGTGCCGGACACGTCGGCAACCCTGCATGGCGATGCCGTAGACGTGCCGAACACGTCGGCAACCGTGCCTGGAGATGCCGTGGACGTGCCGAACACGTCGGCAACCGTGCCTGGCGATGCCGTAGACGTGCCCATCACGTCGGCAACCGTGCCTGGCGATGCCGTGGACGTGCCGAACACGTCGGCAACCTTGCATGGCGAGCCGTAGAAGTGCCGAACACGTCGGCAACCGTGCATGGCGAGCCGTAGACGTGCCGAACACGTCGGCAACCGTGCCTGGCGATGCCGTAGACGTGCCGGACACGTCGGCAACCCTGCATGGCGAGCCGTAGACGTGCCGAACACGTCGGCAACCGTGCATGGCGAGCCGTAGACGTGCCGAACACGTCGGCAACCGTGCCTGGCGATGCCGTAGACGTGCCGGACACGTCGGCTACCCTGCATGGCGAGCCGTAGACGTGCCGAACACGTCGGCAACCGTGCCTGGCGATGCCGTAGACGTGCCGAACACGTCGGCAACCGTGCCTGGAGATGCCGTGGACGTGCCGAACACGTCGGCAACCTCGCATGGCGAGCCGTAGACGTGCCGAACACGTCGGCAACCGTGCCTGGCGATGCCGTAGACGTGCCGAACACGTCGGCAACCGTGCCTGGCGATGCCGTAGACGTGCCGAACACGTCGGCAACCGTGCCTGACGATGCCGTAGACGTGCCGGACACGTCGGCAACCCTGCATGGCGAGCCGTAGACGTGCCGAACACGTCGGCAACCGTGCATGGCGAGCCGTAGACGTGCCGAACACGTCGGCAACCGTGCCTGGCGATGCCGTAGACGTGCCGAACACGTCGGCAACAGTGCCTGGCGATGCCGTGGACGTGCCGAACACGTCGGCAACCTTGCATGGCGAGCCGTAGACGTGCCGGACACGTCGGCAACCCTGCATGGCGAGCCGTAGACGTGCCGAACACGTCGGCAACCGTGCATGGCGAGCCGTAGACGTGCCGAACACGTCGGCAACCGTGCCTGGCGATGCCGTAGACGTGCCGAACACGTCGGCAACCGTGCCTGGAGATGCCGTGGACGTGCCGAACACGTCGACAACCTTGCATGGCGAGCCGTAGACGTGCCGAACACGTCGGCAACCGTGCCTGGCGATGCCGTAGACGTGCCGAACACGTCGGCAACCGTGCCTGGCGATGCCGTGGACGTGCCGAACACCTCGGCAACCTTGCATGGCGAGCCGTAGACGTGCCGAACACGTCGGCAACCGTGCCTGGCGATGCCGTAGACGTGCCGGACACGTCGGCTACCCTGCATGGCGAGCCGTAGACGTGCCGAACACGTCGGCAACCGTGCCTGGCGATGCCGTAGACGTGCCGAACACGTCGGCAACCGTGCCTGGCGATGCCGTAGACGTGCCGGACACGTCGGCAACCCTGCATGGCGAGCCGTAGACGTGCCGAACACGTCGGCAACCGTGCATGGCGAGCCGTAGACGTGCCGAACACGTCGGCAACCGTGCCTGGCGATGCCGTAGACGTGCCCATCACGTCGGCAACCGTGCCTGGCGATGCCGTGGACGTGCCGAACACGTCGGCAACCTTGCATGGCGAGCCGTAGAAGTGCCGAACACGTCGGCAACCGTGCATGGCGAGCCGTAGACGTGCCGAACACGTCGGCAACCGTGCCTGGCGATGCCGTAGACGTGCCGGACACGTCGGCAACCCTGCATGGCGAGCCGTAGACGTGCCGAACACGTCGGCAACCGTGCCTGGAGATGCCGTGGACGTGCCGAACACGTCGGCAACCTCGCATGGCGAGCCGTAGACGTGCCGAACACGTCGGCAACCGTGCCTGGCGATGCCGTAGACGTGCCGAACACGTCGGCAACCGTGCCTGGCGATGCCGTAGACGTGCCGAACACGTCGGCAACCGTGCCTGACGATGCCGTAGACGTGCCGGACACGTCGGCAACCCTGCATGGCGATGCCGTAGACGTGCCGAACACGTCGGCAACCGTGCCTGGAGATGCCGTGGACGTGCCGAACACGTCGGCAACCGTGCCTGGCGATGCCGTAGACGTGCCCATCACGTCGGCAACCGTGCCTGGCGATGCCGTGGACGTGCCGAACACGTCGGCAACCTTGCATGGCGAGCCGTAGAAGTGCCGAACACGTCGGCAACCCTGCATGGCGAGCCGTAGACGTGCCGAACACGTCGGCAACCGTGCATGGCGAGCCGTAGACGTGCCGAACACGTCGGCAACCGTGCCTGGCGATGCCGTGGACGTGCCGAACACGTCGGCAACCGTGCATGGCGAGCCGTAGACGTGCCGAACACGTCGGCAACCGTGCCTGGCGATGCCGTAGACGTGCCGGACACGTCGGCAACCCTGCATGGCGAGCCGTAGACGTGCCGAACACGTCGGCAACCGTGCATGGCGAGCCGTAGACGTGCCGAACACGTCGGCAACCGTGCCTGGCGATGCCGTAGACGTGCCGGACACGTCGGCTACCCTGCATGGCGAGCCGTAGACGTGCCGAACACGTCGGCAACCGTGCCTGGCGATGCCGTAGACGTGCCGAACACGTCGGCAACCGTGCCTGGAGATGCCGTGGACGTGCCGAACACGTCGGCAACCTCGCATGGCGAGCCGTAGACGTGCCGAACACGTCGGCAACCGTGCCTGGCGATGCCGTAGACGTGCCGAACACGTCGGCAACCGTGCCTGGCGATGCCGTAGACGTGCCGAACACGTCGGCAACCGTGCCTGACGATGCCGTAGACGTGCCGGACACGTCGGCAACCCTGCATGGCGATGCCGTAGACGTGCCGAACACGTCGGCAACCGTGCCTGGAGATGCCGTGGACGTGCCGAACACGTCGGCAACCGTGCCTGGCGATGCCGTAGACGTGCCCATCACGTCGGCAACCGTGCCTGGCGATGCCGTGGACGTGCCGAACACGTCGGCAACCTTGCATGGCGAGCCGTAGAAGTGCCGAACACGTCGGCAACCGTGCATGGCGAGCCGTAGACGTGCCGAACACGTCGGCAACCGTGCCTGGCGATGCCGTAGACGTGCCGGACACGTCGGCAACCCTGCATGGCGAGCCGTAGACGTGCCGAACACGTCGGCAACCGTGCATGGCGAGCCGTAGACGTGCCGAACACGTCGGCAACCGTGCCTGGCGATGCCGTAGACGTGCCGGACACGTCGGCTACCCTGCATGGCGAGCCGTAGACGTGCCGAACACGTCGGCAACCGTGCCTAGCGATGCCGTAGACGTGCCGAACACGTCGGCAACCGTGCCTGGAGATGCCGTGGACGTGCCGAACACGTCGGCAACCTCGCATGGCGAGCCGTAGACGTGCCGAACACGTCGGCAACCGTGCCTGGCGATGCCGTAGACGTGCCGAACACGTCGGCAACCGTGCCTGGCGATGCCGTAGACGTGCCGAACACGTCGGCAACCGTGCCTGACGATGCCGTAGACGTGCCGGACACGTCGGCAACCCTGCATGGCGAGCCGTAGACGTGCCGAACACGTCGGCAACCGTGCATGGCGAGCCGTAGACGTGCCGAACACGTCGGCAACCGTGCCTGGCGATGCCGTAGACGTGCCGAACACGTCGGCAACAGTGCCTGGCGATGCCGTGGACGTGCCGAACACGTCGGCAACCTTGCATGGCGAGCCGTAGACGTGCCGGACACGTCGGCAACCCTGCATGGCGAGCCGTAGACGTGCCGAACACGTCGGCAACCGTGCATGGCGAGCCGTAGACGTGCCGAACACGTCGGCAACCGTGCCTGGCGATGCCGTAGACGTGCCGAACACGTCGGCAACCGTGCCTGGAGATGCCGTGGACGTGCCGAACACGTCGGCAACCGTGCCTGGCGATGCCGTAGACGTGCCGAACACGTCGGCAACCGTGCCTGGCGATGCCGTGGACGTGCCGAACACCTCGGCAACCTTGCATGGCGAGCCGTAGACGTGCCGAACACGTCGGCAACCGTGCCTGGCGATGCCGTAGACGTGCCGAACACGTCGGCAACCGTGCCTGGCGATGCCGTAGACGTGCCGAACACGTCGGCAACCGTGCCTGGCGATGCCGTAGACGTGCCGAACACGTCGGCAACCGTGCCTGGCGATGCCGTAGACGTGCCGGACACGTCGGCTACCCTGCATGGCGAGCCGTAGACGTGCCGAACACGTCGGCAACCGTGCCTGGCGATGCCGTAGACGTGCCGAACACGTCGGCAACCGTGCCTGGAGATGCCGTGGACGTGCCGAACACGTCGGCAACCTCGCATGGCGAGCCGTAGACGTGCCGAACACGTCGGCAACCGTGCCTGGCGATGCCGTAGACGTGCCGAACACGTCGGCAACCGTGCCTGGCGATGCCGTAGACGTGCCGAACACGTCGGCAACCGTGCCTGACGATGCCGTAGACGTGCCGGACACGTCGGCAACCCTGCATGGCGAGCCGTAGACGTGCCGAACACGTCGGCAACCGTGCATGGCGAGCCGTAGACGTGCCGAACACGTCGGCAACCGTGCCTGGCGATGCCGTAGACGTGCCGAACACGTCGGCAACAGTGCCTGGCGATGCCGTGGACGTGCCGAACACGTCGGCAACCTTGCATGGCGAGCCGTAGACGTGCCGGACACGTCGGCAACCCTGCATGGCGAGCCGTAGACGTGCCGAACACGTCGGCAACCGTGCATGGCGAGCCGTAGACGTGCCGAACACGTCGGCAACCGTGCCTGGCGATGCCGTAGACGTGCCGAACACGTCGGCAACCGTGCCTGGCGATGCCGTAGACGTGCCGGACACGTCGGCTACCCTGCATGGCGAGCCGTAGACGTGCCGAACACGTCGGCAACCGTGCCTGGCGATGCCGTAGACGTGCCGAACACGTCGGCAACCGTGCCTGGCGATGCCGTAGACGTGCCGAACACGTCGGCAACCGTGCCTGGCGATGCCGTAGACGTGCCGAACACGTCGGCAACCGTGCCTGACGATGCCGTAGACGTGCCGGACACGTCGGCAACCCTGCATGGCGAGCCGTAGACGTGCCGAACACGTCGGCAACCGTGCATGGCGAGCCGTAGACGTGCCGAACACGTCGGCAACCGTGCCTGGCGATGCCGTAGACGTGCCGAACACGTCGGCAACAGTGCCTGGCGATGCCGTGGACGTGCCGAACACGTCGGCAACCTTGCATGGCGAGCCGTAGACGTGCCGGACACGTCGGCAACCCTGCATGGCGAGCCGTAGACGTGCCGAACACGTCGGCAACCGTGCATGGCGAGCCGTAGACGTGCCGAACACGTCGGCAACCGTGCCTGGCGATGCCGTAGACGTGCCGAACACGTCGGCAACCGTGCCTGGCGATGCCGTAGACGTGCCGGACACGTCGGCTACCCTGCATGGCGAGCCGTAGACGTGCCGAACACGTCGGCAACCGTGCCTGGCGATGCCGTAGACGTGCCGAACACGTCGGCAACCGTGCCTGGCGATGCCGTAGACGTGCCGGACACGTCGGCAACCCTGCATGGCGAGCCGTAGACGTGCCGAACACGTCGGCAACCGTGCATGGCGAGCCGTAGACGTGCCGAACACGTCGGCAACCGTGCCTGGCGATGCCGTAGACGTGCCGAACACGTCGGCAACCGTGCCTGGAGATGCCGTGGACGTGCCGAACACGTCGGCAACCTTGCATGGCGAGCCGTAGACGTGCCGAACACGTCGGCAACCGTGCCTGACGATGCCGTAGACGTGCCGGACACGTCGGCAACCGTGCCTGGCGATGCCGTAGACGTGCCGAACACGTCGGCAACCGTGCCTGACGATGCCGTAGACGTGCCGGACACGTCGGCAACCCTGCATGGCGAGCCGTAGACGTGCCGAACACGTCGGCAACCGTGCATGGCGAGCCGTAGACGTGCCGAACACGTCGGCAACCGTGCCTGGCGATGCCGTAGACGTGCCGGACACGTCGGCAACCCTGCATGGCGAGCCGTAGACGTGCCGAACACGTCGGCAACCGTGCATGGCGAGCCGTAGACGTGCCGAACACGTCGGCAACCGTGCCTGGCGATGCCGTAGACGTGCCCATCACGTCGGCAACCGTGCCTGGCGATGCCGTGGACGTGCCGAACACGTCGGCAACCTTGCATGGCGAGCCGTAGAAGTGCCGAACACGTCGGCAACCGTGCATGGCGAGCCGTAGACGTGCCGAACACGTCGGCAACCGTGCCTGGCGATGCCGTAGACGTGCCGGACACGTCGGCAACCCTGCATGGCGAGCCGTAGACGTGCCGAACACGTCGGCAACCGTGCATGGCGAGCCGTAGACGTGCCGAACACGTCGGCAACCGTGCCTGGCGATGCCGTAGACGTGCCGGACACGTCGGCTACCCTGCATGGCGAGCCGTAGACGTGCCGAACACGTCGGCAACCGTGCCTGGCGATGCCGTAGACGTGCCGAACACGTCGGCAACCGTGCCTGGAGATGCCGTGGACGTGCCGAACACGTCGGCAACCTCGCATGGCGAGCCGTAGACGTGCCGAACACGTCGGCAACCGTGCCTGGCGATGCCGTAGACGTGCCGAACACGTCGGCAACCGTGCCTGACGATGCCGTAGACGTGCCGGACACGTCGGCAACCCTGCATGGCGAGCCGTAGACGTGCCGAACACGTCGGCAACCGTGCATGGCGAGCCGTAGACGTGCCGAACACGTCGGCAACCGTGCATGGCGAGCCGTAGACGTGCCGAACACGTCGGCAACCGTGCCTGGCGATGCCGTAGACGTGCCGAACACGTCGGCAACCGTGCCTGGAGATGCCGTGGACGTGCCGAACACGTCGGCAACCTTGCATGGCGAGCCGTAGACGTGCCGAACACGTCGGCAACCGTGCCTGACGATGCCGTAGACGTGCCGGACACGTCGGCAACCGTGCCTGGCGATGCCGTAGACGTGCCGAACACGTCGGCAACCGTGCCTGACGATGCCGTAGACGTGCCGGACACGTCGGCAACCCTGCATGGCGAGCCGTAGACGTGCCGAACACGTCGGCAACCGTGCATGGCGAGCCGTAGACGTGCCGAACACGTCGGCAACCGTGCCTGGCGATGCCGTAGACGTGCCGGACACGTCGGCAACCCTGCATGGCGAGCCGTAGACGTGCCGAACACGTCGGCAACCGTGCATGGCGAGCCGTAGACGTGCCGAACACGTCGGCAACCGTGCCTGGCGATGCCGTAGACGTGCCCATCACGTCGGCAACCGTGCCTGGCGATGCCGTGGACGTGCCGAACACGTCGGCAACCTTGCATGGCGAGCCGTAGAAGTGCCGAACACGTCGGCAACCGTGCATGGCGAGCCGTAGACGTGCCGAACACGTCGGCAACCGTGCCTGGCGATGCCGTAGACGTGCCGGACACGTCGGCAACCCTGCATGGCGAGCCGTAGACGTGCCGAACACGTCGGCAACCGTGCATGGCGAGCCGTAGACGTGCCGAACACGTCGGCAACCGTGCCTGGCGATGCCGTAGACGTGCCGGACACGTCGGCTACCCTGCATGGCGAGCCGTAGACGTGCCGAACACGTCGGCAACCGTGCCTGGCGATGCCGTAGACGTGCCGAACACGTCGGCAACCGTGCCTGGAGATGCCGTGGACGTGCCGAACACGTCGGCAACCTCGCATGGCGAGCCGTAGACGTGCCGAACACGTCGGCAACCGTGCCTGGCGATGCCGTAGACGTGCCGAACACGTCGGCAACCGTGCCTGGCGATGCCGTAGACGTGCCGAACACGTCGGCAACCGTGCCTGACGATGCCGTAGACGTGCCGGACACGTCGGCAACCCTGCATGGCGAGCCGTAGACGTGCCGAACACGTCGGCAACCGTGCATGGCGAGCCGTAGACGTGCCGAACACGTCGGCAACCGTGCCTGGCGATGCCGTAGACGTGCCGAACACGTCGGCAACAGTGCCTGGCGATGCCGTGGACGTGCCGAACACGTCGGCAACCTTGCATGGCGAGCCGTAGACGTGCCGGACACGTCGGCAACCCTGCATGGCGAGCCGTAGACGTGCCGAACACGTCGGCAACCGTGCATGGCGAGCCGTAGACGTGCCGAACACGTCGGCAACCGTGCCTGGCGATGCCGTAGACGTGCCGAACACGTCGGCAACCGTGCCTGGCGATGCCGTAGACGTGCCGGACACGTCGGCTACCCTGCATGGCGAGCCGTAGACGTGCCGAACACGTCGGCAAACCGTGCCTGGCGATGCCGTAGACGTGCCGAACACGTCGGCAACCGTGCTGGCGATGCCGTAGACGTGCCGGACACGTCGGCAACCCTGCATGGCGAGCCGTAGACGTGCCGAACACGTCGGCAACCGTGCATGGCGAGCCGTAGACGTGCCGAACACGTCGGCAACCGTGCCTGGCGATGCCGTAGACGTGCCGAACACGTCGGCAACCGTGCCTGGAGATGCCGTGGACGTGCCGAACACGTCGGCAACCTTGCATGGCGAGCCGTAGACGTGCCGAACACGTCGGCAACCGTGCCTGACGATGCCGTAGACGTGCCGGACACGTCGGCAACCGTGCCTGGCGATGCCGTAGACGTGCCGAACACGTCGGCAACCGTGCCTGACGATGCCGTAGACGTGCCGGACACGTCGGCAACCCTGCATGGCGAGCCGTAGACGTGCCGAACACGTCGGCAACCGTGCATGGCGAGCCGTAGACGTGCCGAACACGTCGGCAACCGTGCCTGGCGATGCCGTAGACGTGCCGAACACGTCGGCAACCGTGCCTGGCGATGCCGTGGACGTGCCGAACACGTCGGCAACCTTGCATGGCGAGCCGTAGACGTGCCGAACACGTCGGCAACCGTGCCTGGCGATGCCGTAGACGTGCCGGACACGTCGGCTACCCTGCATGGCGAGCCGTAGACGTGCCGAACACGTCGGCAACCGTGCCTGGCGATGCCGTAGACGTGCCGAACACGTCGGCAACCGTGCCTGGCGATGCCGTAGACGTGCCGGACACGTCGGCAACCCTGCATGGCGAGCCGTAGACGTGCCGAACACGTCGGCAACCGTGCATGGCGAGCCGTAGACGTGCCGAACACGTCGGCAACCGTGCCTGGCGATGCCGTAGACGTGCCGGACACGTCGGCAACCCTGCATGGCGAGCCGTAGACGTGCCGAACACGTCGGCAACCGTGCATGGCGAGCCGTAGACGTGCCGAACACGTCGGCAACCGTGCCTGGCGATGCCGTAGACGTGCCGGACACGTCGGCTACCCTGCATGGCGAGCCGTAGACGTGCCGAACACGTCGGCAACCGTGCCTGGCGATGCCGTAGACGTGCCGAACACGTCGGCAACCGTGCCTGGAGATGCCGTGGACGTGCCGAACACGTCGGCAACCTCGCATGGCGAGCCGTAGACGTGCCGAACACGTCGGCAACCGTGCCTGGCGATGCCGTAGACGTGCCGAACACGTCGGCAACCGTGCCTGGCGATGCCGTAGACGTGCCGAACACGTCGGCAACCGTGCCTGACGATGCCGTAGACGTGCCGGACACGTCGGCAACCCTGCATGGCGAGCCGTAGACGTGCCGAACACGTCGGCAACCGTGCATGGCGAGCCGTAGACGTGCCGAACACGTCGGCAACCGTGCCTGGCGATGCCGTAGACGTGCCGAACACGTCGGCAACAGTGCCTGGCGATGCCGTGGACGTGCCGAACACGTCGGCAACCTTGCATGGCGAGCCGTAGACGTGCCGGACACGTCGGCAACCCTGCATGGCGAGCCGTAGACGTGCCGAACACGTCGGCAACCGTGCATGGCGAGCCGTAGACGTGCCGAACACGTCGGCAACCGTGCCTGGCGATGCCGTAGACGTGCCGAACACGTCGGCAACCGTGCCTGGCGATGCCGTAGACGTGCCGAACACGTCGGCAACCGTGCCTGGCGATGCCGTGGACGTGCCGAACACGTCGGCAACCTTGCATGGCGAGCCGTAGACGTGCCGAACACGTCGGCAACCGTGCCTGGCGATGCCGTAGACGTGCCGGACACGTCGGCTACCCTGCATGGCGAGCCGTAGACGTGCCGAACACGTCGGCAACCGTGCCTGGCGATGCCGTAGACGTGCCGGACACGTCGGCAACCCTGCATGGCGAGCCGTAGACGTGCCGAACACGTCGGCAACCGTGCATGGCGAGCCGTAGACGTGCCGAACACGTCGGCAACCGTGCCTGGCGATGCCGTAGACGTGCCGAACACGTCGGCAACCGTGCCTGGAGATGCCGTGGACGTGCCGAACACGTCGGCAACCTTGCATGGCGAGCCGTAGACGTGCCGAACACGTCGGCAACCGTGCCTGACGATGCCGTAGACGTGCCGGACACGTCGGCAACCGTGCCTGGCGATGCCGTAGACGTGCCGAACACGTCGGCAACCGTGCCTGGAGATGCCGTGGACGTGCCGAACACGTCGGCAACCGTGCCTGGCGATGCCGTAGACGTGCCGAACACGTCGGCAACCGTGCCTGGCGATGCCGTGGACGTGCCGAACACCTCGGCAACCTTGCATGGCGAGCCGTAGACGTGCCGAACACGTCGGCAACCGTGCCTGGCGATGCCGTAGACGTGCCGGACACGTCGGCTACCCTGCATGGCGAGCCGTAGACGTGCCGAACACGTCGGCAACCGTGCCTGGCGATGCCGTAGACGTGCCGAACACGTCGGCAACCGTGCCTGGCGATGCCGTAGACGTGCCGGACACGTCGGCAACCCTGCATGGCGAGCCGTAGACGTGCCGAACACGTCGGCAACCGTGCATGGCGAGCCGTAGACGTGCCGAACACGTCGGCAACCGTGCCTGGCGATGCCGTAGACGTGCCCATCACGTCGGCAACCGTGCCTGGCGATGCCGTGGACGTGCCGAACACGTCGGCAACCTTGCATGGCGAGCCGTAGAAGTGCCGAACACGTCGGCAACCGTGCATGGCGAGCCGTAGACGTGCCGAACACGTCGGCAACCGTGCCTGGCGATGCCGTAGACGTGCCGGACACGTCGGCAACCCTGCATGGCGAGCCGTAGACGTGCCGAACACGTCGGCAACCGTGCATGGCGAGCCGTAGACGTGCCGAACACGTCGGCAACCGTGCCTGGCGATGCCGTAGACGTGCCGGACACGTCGGCTACCCTGCATGGCGAGCCGTAGACGTGCCGAACACGTCGGCAACCGTGCCTGGCGATGCCGTAGACGTGCCGAACACGTCGGCAACCGTGCCTGACGATGCCGTAGACGTGCCGGACACGTCGGCAACCCTGCATGGCGAGCCGTAGACGTGCCGAACACGTCGGCAACCGTGCATGGCGAGCCGTAGACGTGCCGAACACGTCGGCAACACCGTGCCTGGCGATGCCGTAGACGTGCCGAACACGTCGGCAACAGTGCCTGGCGATGCCGTGGACGTGCCGAACACGTCGGCAACCTTGCATGGCGAGCCGTAGACGTGCCGGACACGTCGGCAACCCTGCATGGCGAGCCGTAGACGTGCCGAACACGTCGGAAACCGTGCATGGCGAGCCGTAGACGTGCGAACACGTCGGCAACCCGTGCCTGGCGATGCCGTAGACGTGCCGAACACGTCGGCAACCGTGCCTGGAGATGCCGTGGACGTGCCGAACACGTCGGCAACCGTGCCTGGCGATGCCGTAGACGTGCCGAACACGTCGGCAACCGTGCCTGGCGATGCCGTGGACGTGCCGAACACCTCGGCAACCTTGCATGGCGAGCCGTAGACGTGCCGAACACGTCGGCAACCGTGCCTGGCGATGCCGTAGACGTGCCGGACACGTCGGCTACCCTGCATGGCGAGCCGTAGACGTGCCGAACACGTCGGCAACCGTGCCTGGCAATGCCGTAGACGTGCCGAACACGTCGGCAACCGTGCCTGGCGATGCCGTAGACGTGCCGAACACGTCGGCAACAGTGCCTGGCGATGCCGTGGACGTGCCGAACACGTCGGCAACCTTGCATGGCGAGCCGTAGACGTGCCGGACACGTCGGCAACCCTGCATGGCGAGCCGTAGACGTGCCGAACACGTCGGCAACCGTGCATGGCGAGCCGTAGACGTGCCGAACACGTCGGCAACCGTGCCTGGCGATGCCGTAGACGTGCCGAACACGTCGGCAACCGTGCCTGGCGATGCCGTAGACGTGCCGGACACGTCGGCTACCCTGCATGGCGAGCCGTAGACGTGCCGAACACGTCGGCAACCGTGCCTGGCGATGCCGTAGACGTGCCGAACACGTCGGCAAACCGTGCCTGGCGATGCCGTAGACGTGCCGGACACGTCGGCAACCCTGCATGGCAAGCCGTAGACGTGCCGAACACGTCGGCAACCGTGCATGGCGAGCCGTAGACGTGCCGAACACGTCGGCAACCGTGCCTGGCGATGCCGTAGACGTGCCGAACACGTCGGCAACCGTGCCTGGAGATGCCGTGGACGTGCCGAACACGTCGGCAACCTTGCATGGCGAGCCGTAGACGTGCCGATCACGTCGGCAACCGTGCCTGACGATGCCGTAGACGTGCCGGACACGTCGGCAACCGTGCCTGGCGATGCCGTAGACGTGCCGAACACGTCGGCAACCGTGCCTGACGATGCCGTAGACGTGCCGGACACGTCGGCAACCCTGCATGGCGAGCCGTAGACGTGCCGAACACGTCGGCAACCGTGCATGGCGAGCCGTAGACGTGCCGAACACGTCGGCAACCGTGCCTGGCGATGCCGTAGACGTGCCGAACACGTCGGCAACCGTGCCTGGCGATGCCGTGGACGTGCCGAACACGTCGGCAACCTTGCATGGCGAGCCGTAGACGTGCCGAACACGTCGGCAACCGTGCCTGGCGATGCCGTAGACGTGCCGGACACGTCGGTTACCCTGCATGGCGAGCCGTAGACGTGCCGAACACGTCGGCAACCGTGCCTGGCGATGCCGTAGACGTGCCGAACACGTCGGCAAACCGTGCCTGGCGATGCTGTAGACGTGCCGGACACGTCGGCAACCCTGCATGGCGAGCCGTAGACGTGCCGAACACGTCGGCAAACCGTGCATGGCGAGCCGTAGACGTGCCGAACACGTCGGCAACCGTGCCTGGCGATGCCGTAGACGTGCCGGACACGTCGGCTACCCTGCATGGCGAGCCGTAGACGTGCCGAACACGTCGGCAACCGTGCCTGGCGATGCCGTAGACGTGCCGAACACGTCGGCAACCGTGCCTGGAGATGCCGTGGACGTGCCGAACACGTCGGCAACCTCGCATGGCGAGCCGTAGACGTGCCGAACACGTCGGCAACCGTGCCTGGCGATGCCGTAGACGTGCCGAACACGTCGGCAACCGTGCCTGGCGATGCCGTAGACGTGCCGAACACGTCGGCAACCGTGCCTGACGATGCCGTAGACGTGCCGGACACGTCGGCAACCCTGCATGGCGAGCCGTAGACGTGCCGAACACGTCGGCAACCGTGCATGGCGAGCCGTAGACGTGCCGAACCGTCGGCAACCGTGCCTGGCGATGCCGTAGACGTGCCGAACACGTCGGCAACAGTGCCTGGCGATGCCGTGGACGTGCCGAACACGTCGGCAACCTTGCATGGCGAGCCGTGACGTGCCGGACACGTCGGCAACCCTGCATGGCGAGCCGTAGACGTGCCGAACACGTCGGCAACCGTGCATGGCGAGCCGTAGACGTGCCGAACACGTCGGCAACCGTGCCTGGCGATGCCGTAGACGTGCCGAACACGTCGGCAGAACCGTGCTGGCGATGCCGTAGACGTCGACCGTCGCAACCGTGCCTGGCGATGCCGTGGAGTGGACGTGCCGAACACGTCGGCAACCTTGCATGGCGAGCCGTAGACGTGCCGAACACGTCGGCAACCGTGCCTGGCGATGCCGTAGACGTGCCGGACACGTCGGCTACCCTGCATGCGAGCCGTAGACGTGCCGAACACGTCGGCAACCGTGCCTGGCGATGCCGTAGACGTGCCGAACACGTCGGCAACCGTGCCTGGCGATGCCGTAGACGTGCCGAACACGTCGGCAACCGTGCCTGGAGATGCCGTGGACGTGCCGAACACGTCGGCAACCTTGCATGGCGAGCCGTAGACGTGCCGAACACGTCGGCAACCGTGCCTGACGATGCCGTAGACGTGCCGGACACGTCGGCAACCGTGCCTGGCGATGCCGTAGACGTGCCGAACACGTCGGCAACCGTGCCTGACGATGCCGTAGACGTGCCGGACACGTCGGCAACCCTGCATGGCGAGCCGTAGACGTGCCGAACACGTCGGCAACCGTGCATGGCGAGCCATAGACGTGCCGAACACGTCGGCAACCGTGCCTGGCGATGCCGTAGACGTGCCGAACACGTCGGCAACCGTGCCTGGCGATGCCGTAGACGTGCCCATCACGTCGGCAACCGTGCCTGGCGATGCCGTGGACGTGCCGAACACGTCGGCAACCTTGCATGGCGAGCCGTAGAAGTGCCGAACACGTCGGCAACCGTGCATGGCGAGCCGTAGACGTGCCGAACACGTCGGCAACCGTGCCTGGCGATGCCGTAGACGTGCCGGACACGTCGGCAACCCTGCATGGCGAGCCGTAGACGTGCCGAACACGTCGGCAACCGTGCATGGCGAGCCGTAGACGTGCCGAACACGTCGGCAACCGTGCCTGGCGATGCCGTAGACGTGCCGGACACGTCGGCTACCCTGCATGGCGAGCCGTAGACGTGCCGAACACGTCGGCAACCGTGCCTGGCGATGCCGTAGACGTGCCGAACACGTCGGCAACCGTGCCTGGCGATGCCGTAGACGTGCCGGACACGTCGGCTACCCTGCATGGCGAGCCGTAGACGTGCCGAACACGTCGGCAACCGTGCCTGGCGATGCCGTAGACGTGCCGAACACGTCGGCAACCGTGCCTGGCGATGCCGTAGACGTGCCGGACACGTCGGCAACCCTGCATGGCGAGCCGTAGACGTGCCGAACACGTCGGCAACCGTGCCTGGCGATGCCGTAGACGTGCCGGACACGTCGGCTACCCTGCATGGCGAGCCGTAGACGTGCCGAACACGTCGGCAACCGTGCCTGGCGATGCCGTAGACCGTGCCGAACACGTCGGCAACCGTGCCTGGCGATGCCGTAGACGTGCCGGACACGTCGGCAACCCTGCATGGCGAGCCGTAGACGTGCCGAACACGTCGGCAACCGTGCATGGCGAGCCGTAGACGTGCCGAACACGTCGGCAACCGTGCCTGGCGATGCCGTAGACCGTGCCCATCACGTCGGCAACCGTGCCTGGCGATGCCGTGGACGTGCCGAACACGTCGGCAACCTTGCATGGCGAGCCGTAGAAGTGCCGAACACGTCGGCAACCGTGCATGGCGAGCCGTAGACGTGCCGAACACGTCGGCAACCGTGCCTGGCGATGCCGTAGACGTGCCGGACACGTCGGCAACCCTGCATGGCGAGCCGTAGACGTGCCGAACACGTCGGCAACCGTGCATGGCGAGCCGTAGACGTGCCGAACACGTCGGCAAACCGTGCCTGGCGATGCCGTAGACGTGCCGGACACGTCGGCTACCCTGCATGGCGAGCCGTAGACGTGCCGAACACGTCGGCAACCGTGCCTGGCGATGCCGTAGACGTGCCGAACACGTCGGCAACCGTGCCTGGAGATGCCGTGGACGTGCCGAACACGTCGGCAACCTCGCATGGCGAGCCGTAGACGTGCCGAACACGTCGGCAAAACCGTGCCTGGCGATGCCGTAGACGTGCCGAACACGTCGGCAACCGTGCCTGGCGATGCCGTAGACGTGCCGAACACGTCGCAACCGTGCCTGACGATGCCGTAGACGTGCCGGACACGTCGGCAACCCTGCATGGCGAGCCGTAGACGTGCCGAACACGTCGGCAACCGTGCATGGCGAGCCGTAGACGTGCCGAACACGTCGGCAACCGTGCCTGGCGATGCCGTAGACGTGCCGAACACGTCGGCAACAGTGCCTGGCGATGCCGTGGACCGTGCCGAACACGTCGGCAACCTTGCATGGCGAGCCGTAGACGTGCCGGACACGTCGGCAACCCTGCATGGCGAGGCCCGTAGACGTGCCGAACACGTCGGCAACCGTGCATGGCGAGCCGTAGACGTGCCGAACACGTCGGCAACCGTGCCTGGCGATGCCGTAGACGTGCCGAACACGTCGGCAACCGTGCCTGGCGATGCCGTAGACGTGCCGGACACGTCGGCTACCCTGCATGGCGAGCCGTAGACGTGCCGAACACGTCGGCAACCGTGCCTGGCGATGCCGTAGACGTGCCGAGCACGTCGGCAACCGTGCCTGGCGATGCCGTAGACGTGCCGGACACGTCGGCAACCCTGCATGGCGAGCCGTAGACGTGCCGAACACGTCGGCAACCGTGCATGGCGAGCCGTAGACGTGCCGAACACGTCGGCAACCGTGCCTGGCGATGCCGTAGACGTGCCGAACACGTCGGCAACCGTGCCTGGCGATGCCGTGGACGTGCCGAACACGTCGGCAACCTTGCATGGGCGAGCCGTAGACGTGCCGAACACGTCGGCAACCGTGCCTGACGATGCCGTAGACGTGCCGGACACGTCGGCAACCGTGCCTGGCGATGCCGTAGACGTGCCGAACACGTCGGCAACCGTGCCTGACGATGCCGTAGACGTGCCGGACACGTCGGCAACCCTGCATGGCGAGCCGTAGACGTGCCGAACACGTCGGCAACCGTGCATGGCGAGCCGTAGACGTGCCGAACACGTCGGCAACCGTGCCTGGCGATGCCGTAGACGTGCCGAACACGTCGGCAACCGTGCCTGGCGATGCCGTGGACGTGCCGACACGTCGGCAACCTTGCATGGGCCGTAGACGTGCCGAACACGTCGGCAACCGTGCCTGGCGATGCCGTAGACGTGCCGGACACGTCCGCTACCCTGCATGGCGAGCCGTAGACGTGCCGAACACGTCGGCAACCGTGCCTGGCGATGCCGTAGACGTGCCGAACACGTCGGCAACCGTGCCTGGCGATGCCGTAGACGTGCCGGACACGTCGGCAACCCTGCATGGCGAGCCGTAGACGTGCCGAACACGTCCGGCAACCTTGCATGGCGAGCCGTAGACGTGCCGAACACGTCGGCAACCCGTGCCTGACGATGCCGTAGACGTGCCGACACGTCGGCAACCGTGCCTGGCGATGCCGTAGACGTGCCGAACACGTCGGCAACCGGTGCCTGACGATGCCGTAGACGTGCCGACACGTCGGCAACCTTGCATGGCGAGCCGTAGACGTGCCGAACACGTCGGCAACCGTGCCTGGCGATGCCGTAGACGTGCCGAACACGTCGGCAACCGTGCCTGGCGATGCCGTAGACGTGCCGAACACGTCGGCAACCTTGCCTGGCGAGCCGTAGACGTGCCGAACACGTCGGCAACCGTGCTGGCGATGCCGTAGACGTGCCGGACACGTCGGCTACCCTGCATGGCGAGCCGTAGACGTGCCGAACACGTCGGCAACCGTGCCTGGCGATGCCGTAGACGTGCCGAACACGTCGGCAACCGTGCCTGGCGATGCCGTAGACGTGCCGGACACGTCGGCTACCCTGCATGGCGAGCCGTAGACGTGCCGAACACGTCGGCAACCGTGCCTGGCGATGCCGTAGACGTGCCGAACACGTCGGCAACCGTGCCTGGCGATGCCGTAGACGTGCCGGACACGTCGGCAACCCTGCATGGCGAGCCGTAGACGTGCCGAACACGTCGGCAACCGTGCCTGGCGATGCCGTAGACGTGCCGGACACGTCGGCTACCCTGCATGGCGAGCCGTAGACGTGCCGAACACGTCGGCAACCGTGCCTGGCGATGCCGTAGACGTGCCGAACACGTCGGCAACCGTGCCTGGCGATGCCGTAGACGTGCCGGACACGTCGGCAACCCTGCATGGCGAGCCGTAGACGTGCCGAACACGTCGGCAACCGTGCATGGCGAGCCGTAGACGTGCCGAACACGTCGGCAACCGTGCCTGGCGATGCCGTAGACGTGCCCATCACGTCGGCAACCGTGCCTGGCGATGCCGTGGACGTGCCGAACACGTCGGCAACCTTGCATGGCGAGCCGTAGAAGTGCCGAACACGTCGGCAAAACCGTGCATGGCGAGCCGTAGACGTGCCGAACACGTCGGCAACCGTGCCTGGCGATGCCGTAGACGTGCCGGACACGTCGGCAACCCTGCATGGCGAGCCGTAGACGTGCCGAACACGTCGGCAAACCGTGCATGGCGAGCCGTAGACCGTGCCGAACACGTCGGCAACCGTGCCTGGCGATGCCGTAGACGTGCCGGACACGTCGGCTACCCTGCATGGCGAGCCGTAGACGTGCCGAACACGTCGGCAACCGTGCCTGGCGATGCCGTAGACGTGCCGAACACGTCGGCAACCGTGCCTGGAGATGCCGTGGACGTGCCGAACACGTCGGCAACCTGCATGGCGAGCCGTAGACGTGCCGAACACGTCGGCAACCGTGCCTGGCGATGCCGTAGACGTGCCGAACACGTCGGCAACCGTGCCTGGCGATGCCGTAGACGTGCCGAACACGTCGGCAAACCGTGCCTGCCGATGCCGTAGACGTGCCGGACACGTCGGCAATCCTGCATGGCGAGCCGTAGGACGTGCCGAACACGTCGGCAACCCGTGCATGGCGAGCCGTAGACGTGCCGAACACGTCGGCAACCGTGCCTGGCGATGCCATAGACGTGCCGAACACGTCGGCAACAGTGCCTGGCGATGCCGTGGACGTGCCGAACACGTCGGCAAACCTTGCATGGCGAGCCGTAGGACGTGCCGGACACGTCGGCAACCCTGCATGGCGAGCCGTAGACGTGCCGAACACGTCGCAACCGTGCATGGCGAGCCGTAGACGTGCCGAACACGTCGGCAACCGTGCCTGGCGATGCCGTAGACGTGCCGAACACGTCGGCAAACCGTGCCTGGCGATGCCGTAGACGTGCCGGACACGTCG
>CANAIB010000036.1:0-34092 GCA_947359475.1 Heligmosomoides polygyrus bakeri
CCTTCCGTTCGAAACAGGCCGATGGTAAGAACAACCCTGTCGTCATGCAAAGAGGAAAAAACTGGATGGTATGGCCTTTAAAATCTAAAAAATCGAATCGAGGTGTTATTATGAGCTCAAGAAATCAAACGAATTCATCAAATCAAATCTATACAGCATATACTAGCCCATCTATCATGTAGTTCTCTGAGTAATTAAGCAGATCGCGAACGAACGCAAAGCCAGCAATTTTCTTAAAATCCCAAAGTGCAACGTGCACTTTCCACTCTAGAATATCGGTAGGAATTATCATGAACATAAACTAATTTCAAAGCAAATTCAGGATGACGGATTCAACGTTGTTCCGATATGATATACCTTTGTAACTTCCGCGCCTGCTGTATAAGTTTACTTACTAAAACGCAACTCAGAAGGCTACTTTCATTTCTATTAAGATTGTCTTGTAGCTTGTTATACTTTACAGAAATTGATCTCCAGAACCCTTCAGTGCCGTGTGAGTCCTGTCCACGTATTAAACGGAAGGCGATTTCAGCTGCGTCATGATGGAATGCGACCGTTCCTTATCTGGCGGTAACCAGTTCCACCCAAGCACCGCTGAGAGAAACGGGCAGCACGTGGTGCAATCGATTCTTTGGAATATGTATAACGAAGTTAATACCCACCACGACGTCAGCACATGCTTCCAATGGATCCGGGTGAGAAGCACATCCTATCCGATTGCCTCATGACTGAATGAGAAGGTGACGATGTCGGCGCCGAAGCTCGCACCTGTAGCTTCGCAGCGCTGTACCGAACGTCGTATGCCCAGACGTACCGGCTCCAGCTGAACACAGCACCATTAAACTATTGCAGAAGCATTAATCACTTCGGTTTTAACTAGGCCCCACGTCTTCTAGGGTTCTCGGATATAGTGTAAAAATAGCTGTCTACAAAGAAGGAACAGTAGCTGATTGCGACTATGAAAACTTTCTAACCCTCAAGACAAAGCCCATGTCCTACACTTAACTACTGCTTTCTATCTTATATCTTTGTTTGAAAACTAGCCTCTTCAAGATTCATTGCTAAGGTCTATGAACTGGAGCTAACCTTTACAAAATCCGAAATTTGTGCAATGCATACAAACTGCGACCTAAATCAGTCGGATCAAATCCACAATGTACTAGACCTATGTTTTGTTTCTGAGTAGGAAACGACAGTCATTCGTGTTTTGAATTTAGTGTAGAAAATATTGTTGAACCCATCAATTTCCTCAAATTACAGCTTAACTCCTTCCCCTTCAGCTTAACCGATTCGATGCTGATATCAGCGGCCGGCTCATCTATAGGTAAGTGCTGATAGGTAATTGCCACTAGGAAAGCTATTGTGGAAATTCTGTTCGGTCAAACAGCGCTGGTGGTGCAAGGCGTACCGTCGCAAATCGATTGGTTTCTCTACGCTCATGTGCTAATCTAGAGCAAATCTTCACTATTCAATTGTGTCAAAAGCTATGCATCATTACATAATACGAAAAGAACGGATAAATGAACATGGGCTAATATGCTGAAAATAAAGTAATCCACAGGTGCCAAGGAAAAAAGACAGAAACATTCTTTCCTGAATCCCTATCTGTGATCTGAGGAAACCTCACCCTAGAAATCGGAAATGGCATCAACTGAAAATGTTAAAAATGCTTCATTTAACTGCCCCCCCCCCCCCCCCCTCCTTTCTCGACTTGAGAACCATAGACAGCTATGAGCTGTTCTTCGCTTGTCATTGAGGAAATATGAAAACCGAAAGGAAAACGAAAAATGAGTCACGCAAGCGCGACAAAAGGCCTTGAAAGCATAAGCGCAAGGAAAGGTCCACTCACCACTTCGACGACGTATTGTCCTCTTACGAGAATATTATGGGCAGTGAGCAGAATAACGATGAAGCGTTGAATGTCAGATAATGTGTAAGTGCCTTGAAATCGCATCATTCTAGCGATTTAAACCCGTCGCTGCAACACTCTTCGGAGGTGGCGACGAATGTTAAATCCCCATATAATAGGGTCTGAAAGTGACGTCAAGCATAAATATTTGAACGATAAAAGCGAGGGCGAAGAAGAAACGGCGACACGACCAACACACACAGACAAGGAACGGCGAGCAAGGCGTGTATGCGCGGCTTAATGCGAAGCGGTGAGAGTATCGGAATGAAGCAAGAATCGCTGTGGAAAACGAAAGCCAACGAGGGTAAAAGCCTAAGATCCGAGCTTAGCGTACACTCTCAGGAGTAGCAGCTCACCATATTCCAACTAATTTGTCCATTCGCACCGTACAGTGCAGCTAATAGTAAATCGAAGAGAAGAGAACAAGAACAACAATGGTCTGAGTCAGAATCACAACGCGCTTAACATACTTTACGACGCTTTTCTGTAGCTGTGGTTCCTCGCACTCGTTTCTCTGGCTACAGAGTTGCTGCCCTGGAAACGGAAAAGATTCAGTGAGAACAAATGCCCTCGTCAGAGTTCTTCGAGACAATGAAAAATGGAAACGGCTGCGTGAGGTTATCATGCTCTGCTCAGAGCTTTTCAAAACCGTGACCACTTCCACGTTCAACGCAAAAATTAGAACCATTCGAAACCTTATCACAGGGAGGAACACTCTTCGACAAGAGAGCAGTCCCTCTGCTACCAAATTATAACGAAGATTTTAATGACAACATGACTAACCCTTGCCCACACCCCCACAAAGATAACCTCTTTCGAATCGCCAATTAACGTCAGTCTGCCCAGGCTTACTAACAACACCTCTACCAACAGATTTCACTTAAACAAAATCATTCTATAAGACCTACTCTTGACGAACAATCAGCTTAGAAGAGAATGAATTGAAGAGGGACAAAATGTTGTGAATTTGAGTCATACTTAACATACTTTACACGCTTTCAGCACGTCTATAGTCCTTTAAAGACATGTCCCTGCTTAGCTAATTGTTATCTTCAAGACTGGAAAGCAGAAACAAGAAATAAGAGTTTTGCAGACACAGGAAAAATAAAGAAAACGCGAAGCAGCTGGATAAAGAGAGTCTCTTACTGATATTCCCATCCTTGAACACTGACGCTTTTTCTTAGTTCAATGGAAGGTAGAAAACACCTGGGATGTTACCAAAGCTTACATGGCATAGGTACAACTTATTTCCTAGAAGAAGTTGAAGCGTTTAAGTGCAAACGAATTGCACCGAACACAGTTTTACGATTTTGCACCTTAAATTTGCACAATCCATCGCACAGCACGCGGAAAATAATGGCAGTTCTTTTACACATTATTCTAACTGAACTTCGCGTATATCTACCAGTATCATACCAATTGAAATGTTAGATTTCCCGCCACAGTTTCATTCATTAAACTTGATTTCTGACGGTAACGACTTGGGGTATGACATACTGCACTACCTACCGAGCTATTTTGGCATAACTTCTACTTTCCAGTAAAGTAGATATGGTAGTGGTGGTAACCATAAACGGTAAGTTTGTCGAAGCTTTTTTGCAAGGACCAACCTCTCCGCTCTGGGAGCTTCAACGCAAGAGGGAAGGGGGCACCCCTAAAAAAAGTCATTTCAAATTAAGACACTTAATCAAATTATGAGTGATTAGAGCAACAACAGCTAAACACACAACGAAGAGGGCCTTTCGACCCAAGAATAATTCGATATGGAAAGCGATTTCGGTGGTAAACTTTGAACATTGGCAAGTATAACTAATAGTAAAGGTGCTACCTTAGACGAAAGCTCAAAGCACTGTGGGAGGTATAATGGCTGTCTGTTTCAGATGCAATTTAGCGACCAAGCATTGATAGCGAGACGAAAACAACGAGATGCAACGTGACGCCGTCACAAGAAATTGGGAGAAGCGCGGAAAATAAGCCGTCCAAGAACTAGTTGCGACTCGACATCCGTGACTGATTAGTAGACACCCACGAAAGGAAAAGACGCGCCAGTGAAAATAGTGAAAAACGAAATCGAACGGATTACATGTGAACTGGTCCCCGAAAAATTCCGTCACGCGCGAGCGGCGAGAGTCAGATGAGCAGAGTGACTCTCCAGATTGGGCTAGGGAAGGGACTCCGGGGTGTAGCGAACAGGGAGGCGTGGAGTGCACGAGACGACACGACGAAAAACCGCGCGCCGCCTCGGCACTATGCCAAGCGGACCAGTTCTCCGGCAACGAATCGAACGTGCACATCGACGGTCAGCTGATCGTCGCTCGCATCCGCTGTAAAAATCGATCGATTGTTTTGCACTTCGGGCGCGGAACGAGTCACCCCGTTGCTACAACGACGATGATCGAATGGCTCGAGGGTCATGGATTGGAGCGTGAGCTGTTGCCGCAGGAGCACGAGCTGCTGCCTCACGCAACGCGACGGCCACCCCGATCATCACGAATGGCGTGATCGACGGAGCAGCATCCGAGATAATTACGTAGCAGGCATTTTAATTGCCGCCTTCGCCCTGTCTCTTCGGGATAGCTCGCGCGTCTAAACAGCTTGATTTATCACCAGCTAGTTCCAGTCGTCTGGATCCGTATGACGCATAGATACAGAATGTTCATGAAAGTACGCTAGAATCGATTCTGAATGCATGGCTGATTAAAAAGGTTAGTTAACGCCTAGAATCCGCTCCGTAAAAGTGCATTCGCAAGTGAGCAAATTAGACGATTATCATTAGCTCTGACTTTGCACAGATACAAGTGCAAGAATCCGCTATGCAGGTAAAATTGACTTCAAGCTGACTTCTGAATACTATCCAGTTATCAACACAGAAATGTGGAGACGTGCAGTCACTGTTCCACTTCATACACTCTCACGTGTGCTATCTGTGAAGAGAATCAACATTACGGGTCGATCAAAGCAAGAAAATCGGAGAAAAAAGAAAACGGCAAAAAATGCAGTGAGGACCTCGGCATTGACCTCACCAGATGCAACTCCAATATTATACTGGTAATCAAACAAAATGGACGTGTCTTGTCTAAGGGTAATACATTAGCTGACTATAAACCTACAAAAGCAGAAATGTAACCATGGTGCGAATGAAAAGACTAATAATGAGAGCAGGTGACGCATTCAAGAGAAGGCGCCGGGTGTCACTCCATACCACGAATTCGACCACAAGAACATCGCACTAGGACCAACCAAACCACACATGCTTCGCGCTGGGACCAACCAAACACCCAAATCCTACGTAGTCACTAATATGATATTATATGTGTCCGGGAATGACAGACGCTGGCTTCTCAATCTTATGTTCACCGCAAAACATTGCACAGAACTAATAAACATACATCTGCCTCCAATAAATCGCGTAGTTACAGTGCTAATGGCACATCCCAAATAGAACCTGATCAACGGAGACCTCGTCCCTACTTTTAATTAATAGACAACTTCGACAAGAAGGTGAAATTTTACTCGCTAACCTGCTACTAAGCGCTTCAGCTATGCTCCCTGGAAGCGTCGGCTTACTTGCATTGAGAAGGAACCAATCGACTTCTAGGAGAACGCAACTAAACTGTGAACCTATCCCTACCCAATTCGGAAAGATATAGAGGAAATAAAAAGTAATACTTTTGAGACAAACCGTTCATCTACTCTGGCGCATCCGACAGTATTTATCCTCCCCAGCAAGCCTAGTAGAAATGAGCTGATTCTGAACATCACTGTGTTGCGCCTCGTAGCGTCCCTCAAAACGATTCATTCGCGCATTAAAAAGAGTTGAACAAAGAATTTTGTTCAACCACGTAGAGATTCACTAATGCAATATCTTGACGTCTTTAGAAATCATGTTTTCTAGATGCTGACATCCATCGATCTATAGAATGTCTCAAAGGTTGTGCACACGGTGTGAATAGTTATAAAGTTCTTACCGCTTCAACAAAAGTAGAGTATTAAGACCTAACGTGAAGATCGAGAAAGTATAAATATTCTTGCTAAATGTTGAAGGTGCTACGTACGATCACCTAGAGTACGTGATGATTCACTGTCTGACAGCATAAACTTTTTCAATGGAGGATTACATGGATTTTTGCGTTTAGCCGTGCTGAGCTTTTAGTTTGAGGTTGGAGTCTGACTGCCCAAGATTTCCTATAAAACACTGAGTCAAAGGAGCTGTCTTGAGGTGAACCAAAAATTGAGTAGCTACGTTACCTTTCGTTCCAAAAAAAGAGCTTCGGCATCATAGCAGCCTTCAAAACTGCGGCGGCGGGAATTCATCACTTAGATTATAACTGCTGCTAATCACTTATCTACCGCGATGTGTTTCTTTGATTCCGTGATTGAAACTTCAAAACCATTCAGACAGTGTACATAATTTTTGAGACACCTTGCACATTTATGTAGACAAAGGGCTAAAAATAAAAACTATGTAGTAGATGTGAAAATGGCGAGCAACCTGCGCATAGTCGTTTGAGCAGCAACGCATACATCTGACTAAGAAGACGTAGGAATGAGGCGTGTTGTCAATGAGCAAAGGAAGCAAACTGCACATAAAAAGTACACATATCGGTGAAAAGGCAATAAGACCTGCGCGATGAAGTACCCTGGCTCCACAAGAGTACACGGCCGATTGCAATTCTATAAGGAGGGGGGGGGGGGAGAGGAGGAGGTGCACCTTGGACTTCCTCCAGTCCTAGGAATTTGTCCAAAAAGCCTATTACGTTAACGTTAAGAAGCTAAGTTCAAGTAAATGCACACTATAACTGTAGTAGGAAACCCAAGCTTGTTTTGGTTGGGGTAAATTGCCATGTTTGGAAGAAATAAGCGGTGGATTCTATACATTGGATCCGATTGAAAATCTTCGGGTAACGGCAATTTTGAAGGCCTCGGATTTTTGGGTGATTCGGATAACACCAATTTCGCGTACCCCGGATTGTTGAATGACTCGGATACGGGCAATATCGCGGGCCCGGACTTTTGGATGATTCTGGTCGGGATATACGAATCGGATGTCCGAAAATGATTCATTTCGATCTGGTGGACCCCACTCTCACTTGCACCCACAGCCTGCCTTATTCGAACCCGGCCTACTATTGCTTTCGTAGCGATAATAATGACACATGGAGTTCGTCTCGTACGACCCAGTTCGACGAGTTCACACTTCCAGTGTGAAAAATCGGATTTCTCGCCGACCACGATATTTCAGAGGATGTTCGTTTTCTTAAAATTTCTTATTAGCCCTTGCTAACTAACTAATAGTACGGGACTAATCCAACCGCAAGAATCCAGAAACTGCAATTGGAATTTGTCCACATAAAAGGCGATCGATAATTTTTAGTAAAAATAATGCAGTGGTGTAGTATAACACTAGTTCAGATAATACTGCAAGAAGTCAGATATTGTTCAGAGTCAGACCAAACACTGATTCGCTCCGCACTGATTACCTCCTATCCGTTGTTTATCTTCTGTAAAGAAGACGTAGGACGCATCGTTCCAGACGTCGACAGTAGTTGACCCGCAAATTTAGCAAAAGTCTATAACGTCAATCGATGTAGACAGATCGACCGATTTTGTCGTCTTCTTCGGAAGCACCTCTATAGCGCATACTATTAGTTTCAATCAATAACTGGTTGGTTAATCCGCAGGGTCATCCAGCTGCCATTAATTTCGTGCAAGCCGGCAAAAGAAGGGCTCTTGTTTAAATAATGGGAATGATATGTTCTCTTACTTTTCCCCATTTTGCTCAAAACATCCGGCGAGACGTTGGCGCGACCAAAACTAAATAGCGCCCTGCACGGCAAGCAGGGATACAGGTTAGAGTCTCTTGGCACTGGAGTTTTAACGACAAGCAATCATCACTGCAACAGCCAGTGATAAAGCCACTTGAGGCTTGAACACAATGAGGTTAATTATCCTGCGGAATTTTGACTTCTCTGAAAGTCTGCCAAAATGCTGGACTTGAGGACGACTGCTTCTCTGAAAGAAAGTCTGAAAATCAACTGCTTCGGACGTTTGGTGCGCATTCTCGTGCTACATACGATCCGGTTCTGTGCTGTGATCCTGGACTAATTCGTATGAGATAAGAAGGCGACGAAGTGATATGCCTACGTTGAAAAACTGAAGATTGCAACATTCGAGTTATATATAGCATTAGAAGCATTACGTACATAGGCTATGTTGGTAAGTCTCTGCCCTTGAGGAGGTTACTTAAGACGTTATTTCAAAGGGCTTTCTGGAAGGATGTGGCGAATCGGAGCTCCACTTTTAACTAAGGGTTGTATTTCAGCACACTGACAAGGTTAGATGAAGTAGTCTTTGGATAGTGGAAAAAATGCAGAATTTAGGAGTGGGATCCACATGGGAGTCAGGCTTATCAGAGTTGGATCCAACGTATTTAAATTTCTCCCACTAATCATTTCAACTGCTTCTAGAAGACCGTGATAGACGAAGAAAAGGTATAGAACAGATAACCACCACCCAAAATGACTTCAAACCACGTTAAGCATGCATTGGTTCAAGTGAACGCCAATACTATCGGGTCCGCACCTCGTCTTACCCAAACACTGTTGGAAGGTGAAGGTCGGCCAGACGCCGAACGGAGTTACAACGGCTGTGCCAAGAGGCAACGGGAGACGACGGGGTCGGCGAGATGACGTGCCATGAGCAAGCGGTGGTAAACACCAGCCAGCTCCCGTGGGAGGTGTGCAATCTGAAGACGTCCATAGCGAACGACGACGGATGCGATAACGAAACTACCGGAAAAAAGTGAAATGCTATTAAAATATTAAGATGGCCCAGAGCGTACTCATCATGTTGAATGGAAACGGCACGAGAACAATAGATAAGCATGGCGGCATGTGAAAATGGCGTCGGTTTTTGTTAGAGGATAGACGCGAATAACCTTGCATGAATTAAATCAAATTCTCCAGTAGAAATACACATTTGTGATCAGTTCAGAATCCCGTACGGAGACTATTTTGCACCTGTAGAGAGCCAATTCTGAAGAAAGAGAAGATCGTTCTAGCAACGGATTTCTGTGGGAGCTAATTGCAGTAACCAAGGGAGTGAAGAGTTAATTAACAGTCTTCATTGACGTAGTTGATGTAGTTCTGGCCATTATTGAAGTCAAGCGTTTATGAAAAAACTTTGTAGATAACAGGTTGCCCTTTAAAATACTTGCAGAGAACTGCAGGGAAAGTTAAACAATGTAGAGTGCTGTCGAAGAAATCTCATAACGTAGAATGTGGAGGTTCTCACAAACGAGCGATAAGGATAAAGAAGAAGATGGGCGCTAGGCAAGGCTTGCGGGATGCGCCACTCATTCAACACAATTCAATGGGATATCACGGAAAAAATTTGACTGCTGGTTTCGCGTACTCCGTGACTTCCGCTACCTGATTCACACGTTTTTTTTAAATGACACCGTTATCAGTTCATACGACTTTTTGCTTACTGCATGATACTGCGCAACTCCACGAGCAACTAGTGCGAAAAAATCCTCACAGATATGTAAAACTTTTGCCGCCTGGACGGGAAGCAAATCTCGGATCGATTCGTAATTCGAAAGACGGTACGTTCACCGACTGCGCCACATGTTCACAGCGAGCCAATAGCACGTGAAGTGGTTCTTATACTCCCGCCACGACGCGTAGCGTCAATTTCGAAGCGTGGCGCGGTTGCAGCGCCGCTGGCCATCGCGTCGCGCCGTTTCCTTCTGCGGCGCGATTTGCTGAATACAGACCTCCAAAATTCCGTAAAATGAGTTGTTATGCGGCGGCGAAGTGAAAGTGCGATGCGATGACGCCGCCGTGAAAAAATCGATATTTATACCAGTCACGGTGCCGCGTCGAGTTGCGACGCAAGTACTAACTATGCCTTAAGGCCCCTCCACACTTCTGCGGGAATGCCCCGACCCTATCCTTAACCATAGGGCAGGGACGCAGAGCTCGCCGTCGGCGGCGTCCATGCCCTATCCAAAAAACCATAGCGGCGAGCGGCGTTGCCGCAAAAGTGTGTGGGGGCCTTTAGATTTTTCAGGTTGCGTCATAACCGCAACACATACGAGCTACGTGTGTTACATGAGTCCATTATTTGAAGACGTTACTAAATAGAAGCCTGAACATAAAGTAGAACCAATTTAACAGAGACAAGTAAAAGGCTATTTTCATCCAGTTACATCAATATATTTTCTAACTACAACTGAAGTTATTTCGTGAAGTATGTCGTTGGATGTTGGAACTACAACATCTAAGGAAATAGGGGTTATATCATTGAGACAAACAGTGGCACCTAACCAACCACTACGTACGTGCTGAATATTTTCACGAATCAAATTTTACAAGCACACAGTATGTGCTTAAAGATATCGAAAAACTGAAGGAACCTGATTCTTATCTAAGAAAGAGCTTAACTGAAGCAGGAAGAGTCCAAGATTGTTTCTCGAAGCAAAGTTGTAAATGAGTGTCTCGGTCCATTTAGGCAACCAAAACGGCCGATCATTGGAGTCAGCCGAAAAACAGCTGCTAAGCAGGTGAATAAAGTTAGACCATGTGATGGTAGAATAAGAAGTATTCTATACTAATATAACTGAGGATGGCAGTAAAGCAAATAAGCCTTGCCATCAGATCTCATGAATACAGCATAGGAATAACATTATGTAGCTGTTGCAACATGGAAGTTAATATTGGGAAATATGCTTCCTATAGAGCTTTAGCTGAATCTGAGTAAATTTCGAGCAGTAGAACTATGAGTTATGTATCAGAAGGCTTGGATATTAACATAAAGGCGTAGAAAAACACTACTGCATACTAGTAGGTGTGTTGAACATATTGAAAAATAAAAAGCTGCGTATTTCAAGCTAAGTAGGCCGCTAACCCCTTCGCGACAACGTCGGACAATGCTGTCCGGCATCGGACAATTTGAAGCCAGACGAAGGCATGGCATTCTTTTTTCTGAAACAGTTCTCTCCTTCTCCTATATTACACACTGCCCGATAGGTAATGTAGTTTCTTGGTTTAGCCTTGCTCACAAAGAAATGTACTTACAACAATTACGGTCAATATGGGCAAACGAAACAACACATTGTCGTAGGATTAATTGCATTTTTAGAAAAAGTCAAGAATAATATATAATATAGGCATGCAACAAAACGTATACTCCGAGAATAGCATCAACGTAGGTGTTCAAAGGAACATAACAGCGCAGAACAGAGTACTCGGGTGGAGCGGTGCAGTTGAAAGAATAAGTCCTCCATCGCTGTGGCAAACTATTGATGAAACTAACGTCGGTCGGGAGGTTCTTTGAATTTTCCGATCGTTCTCTGATCGAGCGAAGGAACGGATCTCATGTTACAATAACAACCAGCGAGCCACTAAGCTAAGCCACTTAGAAACAAGGAGTCGGAAAACTGAAGAGGGACATTGATGCGTATTTTCGATGTCCAGGAAGTAAGCAATACAGATGTTTTTAGTCCTAGGTTCGTAGCAGCAGAGCATGGGCTGTGGTCCGACAGGTCATAGACCCTGGTGTTTACTGGTTTACATGCTTCTTTTTCGGTATGTATACACACACGTGACGACCGCCATTTGAGAGGGAAGCGCTCAACGCTGAGCCCAACAAAGATCGAAAACATGCGGCCGATAAGGGTAAGAGTGCCGCTTTGCAGTTTTTGCTTCGCACATGTCCTGATGCTCTGCCGAGAAATTGATAACAACTGGTTCAGCATACAGCTCACGAACTATTGAACGCAGCCGTGCTTTCTTGGGCTGTTGCAGTTTGCTCCGAATTTAGATGTTTGTTCCGGCTGGGTTTCGTGAACTCCCAGAAGAGCTCGTGCACATTGTACCAATGTCCTCGAACGTCGCTTCAAGAGCTGATAAGGGCGGAAATCTTGTAGATAATGCATTTTTCGTTATGACGAATCATCGTCGTCTATAGTTCGAAAAGTCATCTTCTTATTTATTTATTTTATTTAAAGCATTATTTATAAAATATACTACAGGGTGCGTAAAAAGTATTGACGCACCTACATTTTGTTTCAGCTCCAGCTTTCTCTTTCTACCTCTCTAGGTTTTTGTGTGTTATTTTTGTTTCCTGTATTGTGCTCAAAAAACACTCACGAAAAAACTGATGAAACATGACCATCGTCGATACGGTGGCCCTTTTTTGTCTGTTACCCAAAGAGCTGAATATTTCCTTAACAAGAGAATTAGGCGCTGTTCGAAACGGTTGGTGTGGAAAGAGGTCAGCAACCTAAACGTCAGCCACGGCTCTGTTATAACAGATAATGATTACAAGATGTCCAAGCACAATAACCTTTAAATCCAAAATTATCAATCTCTGTCCGATAACGGCAAACAGATAATGCGCGCAGGTGTGGACAGCTTCTCAGACGAGCACAGCTTAAACATGAATCCGCTGGATTACTCTTTTTAGGCGATTTTGGAAAACGAGGTCTGGGCTACTTTCAACAGAAGTGACCAGTCGCAGAAGGCTACCCTGTTAAAAGCACGGGACGAAATCCAAGCAAGTGTTTGCGGCGCGTGCTCATGAATTTTTCCGTCGTTTTCGCTCCTGTATTCACAGTAAAGGAGCCAATGTCAATTACGAGTTACTCTATCGTGTTCGCAAGATCATTTTCCATATCTCTCAAGTGAACATTTTAAAACTTACTGCGCAATACTATTTCCACAACCGTCATTTACTGCGTCAATACTTTTTACGCACCCTGTATAAAGATTACTAAAGAAATACAAAGTAACTGAAAAGTAGAAAAAGTAAAAAAATACTTCTATTCATCAAGTCGGGTTGAATCGAGGTAGATGGGATGATATACCTCCATACTAGGAATTACCAAACGAAAAACAAACCGCTAGCAGAAATATCTTCATGATCCGCTTTCGGAAAAAGAAAGCTCCAGAACGCAGTGCACGGAAAATGACCAAAACGTGCCAATGTTGCAGTTGGACGAGTCTTTTTTGCGCTCCCGATGGTCCTGATCCTATTTCAACTGCCGGGCCGTGAAGCAGAATATTCCCAACAAGGTGCTCAAGCGCCGCTATGGCCTCAAAAATAACTCGACCTTCTATTCTCACGGTTCTTCTTCTTCCCAAAAACACTGCATGAAGGCTTAGAAGGTAGAAAACGGTTAACCAAAGAGATCGCTGCAAAACACTAAAAACGATAATAATCTCAAGCGGGAGCAGGATACAATTTTGGGATCGTGAATCATCCAGAACTCCAAATCCGAAACAGAATGACAGGTAGGAAACAAAGCAGCAATAAAAATCATGCAGCCCTAACAATTTGTCTGAAAATTAGCCCGAAAGACGAAATACCATTCAGGAGTATCGAAGCCTATGTTAGTGGAACATAGAATAAACTCGGGTGAAATCCGTAAGACGCTATTGGGGAGAGAATCTGCAAAACTGAATGTCACCGTTAAAAAAGTCCTTTGGTAATGACCGGCGTTTTTACGAGTGAGTGACGTAAGCGACTGCGACATACGTACCCGCTGTAATTAGATGCTTTGGTCTGGGAGAGAAACTGCAAAACAACGTAAATCCATGACCACAAGGAAACAGATAATACTTAATTGCATCAACTGGAGCATACCCTGACCGTTGAGAAAAGGCTTACAAACATGATTATCCAAATATTAACAAACACATTAAAAACAAATTATATGAACTCTTCCCTCGAGGATTTCTATTCAGTTCTTATTCTGATTTATTCTTGTTCCAGCAATAATGGTGTCCAGAACTCTTGTTGTAATTGTGATTAAGCTTTTGCGGCATTCTTTTGTTTGCGTGGGTTCCCAAATGCAAATTAATATACAAACAAAAGAGCAAATAAATAAATGAGTAATATCACTTGGTGCAAAGAAAATTATTAAAATGGCATCTATCATAGAGAGAGGGGCACTTCTTTCTGTTGAAAAACGAAAATTGAAAATCGAAAACGGAGGCAATATTGAAAGCAAATTATTACACAAGGACAAAACACTAGGCTATGACGGGGCAGTGTTCTGAACTTCTCTACTCGGAGAAATCGACCCTTTATGTGTCCAACAATTCCCCTGCCCAATAACTCAAATCTTCAAAAGCTAGCAGCATTTGCCGACTAGGTGCTTAGTAAGTGAGTCCACGGAGCATGCAAAAGTGAAGATCCTCTAAAGTGCATGAAATGCAGAGGAGTTTTGCTATTTGTTAAACGTTAAACATCCTCATACATTTCGTGAATCCATGTTCTGTGCCCTAGGGAAATGCTACAATAATCAAAAAATTTCGATTTTTTTCTGAATCTTCGCTATATGAAGTTTATGAGTTCCAAAGGATATTCGAGAAGCAACGCGAAGCTTTAAAAATCTTCATGCTACAGGTGGTAGAACTTAACATAAAAACCGCCCTCATTTTTAATTATTCTTAATTTGAGAAGAAGAATGAACACTGACTGCTTCACACCTCCTTCAAGGTATGAGAGATGCGCTAAAGACGCTAAATACATGAGCAACAGAGCAGAACGACCCCACAAGGAATCTGGTAGACACGTAAAACTGCCCGTGTCGCAGTGATGATGTGCCTAACATGGCAAAACAAAGAAAAATGTAAACATTTCGTGCATGTCATATGAATTTTTTCGTCAACTGCGGTGTTCGCTGTGACTCGAATCCTTTCCTTGTTGGAGCACTTGATTCAACGGAATGACATAAAAATAAATGCACATAATTGAATGGCTACTACTGCGGTCGTAATTTGCACTACTGAAATATACAGAACATCAAGCAAATGGACGTGTAGAGCTAAATGTAAAATGGGGCCACCTTTCAACAATTAAAAATACATATTACACCCCCCCCCCCCACCCCTCATTTTAGGAAATAAGGAGGCGTGATCTATGTTAAACAAAGTGACGGGAAACACCATGGAAACAGAGAAGCAGAGAACGTTCAAGGAATTATGCTATCCGCAGACACGCAGACACACAGAACCGTGCCACAGCGGTAGCACGTGCCTAAGGTATCAAAACAAAGGAGGGAATATAAACACTCGGAATGAGCCCACAATCGCTTCAGCCTCAAACGACTCACAGACCGAATGGCCGTGCGTAACTAGTATGAATCGAGCGTGACTGTGAGGCTGTTGTTTGCGAGTGTCCTCGCTACGACTGGAAACCGAGCTCGTGACAAATGCTAACGCCCAACTTCCTACTTTCCTCCACCTGGGTGCCGAACAGGGCAGTCACCTGTTGATGTGTGATCGTATTTGGACGTGATACGACGAGAAAGGACGAGAGGAATACTCGACGAGAGCAACAACGAAATGAGACGAGGACGACGATGCGGGAGGAACGTTCTGCTCGCTTTCCGCGCTAGACCGTGTCACGCGAGCGACACTGAATTTTCGCCGAATATCTGTTTACGAGACCGATGAATGAGAGACACATTTCAGTGTACTGGAACACAAAAAAACAATGAAGATTCGCTGACGTCACAAGACCGAGTGATAGGTGTAACGGATGCAGACAATCAGCAAACATTGCAGTTCATGCTTGTTGTTAAAACTGACCAAAAAAATGCAGCTATGAATGAAGAACTATTAAAATTTCGTTCATCACAGTTATGCTATTTTGGCAAATGAAGACGCGTTTTAAATAGGAAATGCATAGCGGTGCAATGTTTTCGATTTTATTCACATAAGAGACGTATTGGAACATGGATTCTGACTTACGGAGACATGAACAATAGTTGCTGAGCAACTGGGGCACTATCAAACTATCGCGACATCATGGTGTTATTCCTCGATAGGAAGTTGTTAAAATTCGGTGTGCTTTATCATAGAATTGAAGAAATAGGCCCTTTGATTGCAGCCGGAATCTTAGTACAAGGAACTGGCAATGCTGCGCAAAAAATCTCCTTGAAGTTCGTTGGATCGCGAAAAGTAAACGCGCTCTTGCGCGACTTTGACAAATGGGAAACTGCGGTTGGTTATAGAAAAAAAACTGTTATAAATTGATCGTTCATGTTCCACTTCGGTGTTAATATTTTTCAGCCACATCTTAAACGCACTACAATATTCCCGACCTCTCGAAAATGTCCTGAGCAGAAGTGAAAAATGAGGTGCCGAGAACGGACGATGGGTCCCTTGGCCGAAACACCCAAAGGAAGAGGACAGCTTTGAATTTATAAAAATTTATGAAACTAGCGCTCATATAGTACATATATAAGGTACCTGTGACGATTACTGCGCACAAGGAATGCTTTAGTTGGGTTCTGTGCTCTCAAATTGATGAGAGGGAGAAACCTCGGAATGCGGCAAATTTTGACACAGCCCCGTTAGATGGGTTTCGCTCCACGCGGAATTAATTGCACCCGCGTGGGGCAACGAACTGCTGCTAAGTATAGTAGATACATACAGTGGCTAAATAAATACAGTACATCTGTCTGCACTTCCGTGTGCTAGACTTCACAGCTCTTCTTAGATTAGCGCACCCATCTGAAACGTGGAGCTTAGGAAAGTAGGACTAACACGCGATCAGCATCGAAGAATCAGCAATGAAAAGGTCAATATTCGGACTGGAAAGATTCGCGCAAATAAAAGGCTTGCGGAGTTTCTAACTTGGCTCAAGGTGGTGGGTCGAAGAAGCTGTTGAAGCACGAAAGGAGTCGACAAAAATCATTCGTTTCGGGCGATAAACACTAAGCGAGAGTAGGTGGTTCCACACAATGTGAGCGGTAAAGCAAGGCACTCATCAACGGGTTGGTCGTACTTCTTCGCAAATGTCCTGAAAACGACGAACGAAAGAGTTTGCGATCAACGCACACTGGGCTATTTCAGCATGCGACAGGTTGGAATGGAGACGTTCCTGGCCATCACCGATTAAATCGACAACCAACACTACGATAGGACGACAAGTGACGAAGTTGATAACACATCCGATATAGGATAAAGGAGGGGTTGTTCAATCTTTTTGTGGGATCCGCTACGAATGCTACATCCATTTGATTGCGTATTTGGCCTTTACAGTGAACAACGGCGACCAGCCAATGAACAGATAGGTGTTTTAACACTCCCGAGAAAACTGGCTCTAATTCACCCACCCCTAGAGGTCTAAGCCTGGGCTAGATACTAGTCATCCACTTCGATTCAAAAAGCACACGACGGCAGCGCTATCAACGTCCGGACGCGATATCTGCTGCCGTCAAAATATAACATTTAAGCTAATCTAGAACTCGAGGCCAGTGAAGGCTCGACTATGAAAGTTTGAAAATCTAAAAACTACCACTGCTGCTAGAAATGACAAGGAAGCTCCGACGTCAGCGCACGTCTTTTCCACGTCTACAGCGAAGCCGGAAGTGCTCAGTAGGATCACTTAGCAGCTGAACATCGCATTTCGAGCGTCAAGCAGCGCAAAGGCGGGCGGGCCGTATCAATGTCAACCCAATCCATTAGAAGTGTGAATGCTTAGCTGCGGCTTATTGTGATGATGTGCAGCGGTGTTTGCCGGGCATTCACACGCGCACGTCGGCCGCCGGCTCAATTGTTCGTTCGACTGACGGACGTGCACAGGAGGACGCGAGCCACATTCGTTTCGTTTCACATCGCCAGACATGCTAGTGCGTCTAGAAATTCTAGCACAGTCATCCGAAGAGTGGTATTCAACCACTGCAGACAAATCCGGATGGCCAACGCGACCTTGGTGACAGTCGGAAGCGATTGCTGCCAGAAGACACGACGGAGACAACTGATTGTGCAATTCGATTACTTTGTTGTTCTGTTGTGTGGTCTCGGTCTTCAGTTCGAAGTAAACGAGATGGCAAGATGGGATTAGCGAGCGCAGTGTTAAAACGCAATGATGTTTCGAGATTACACTAATTAGACGTTTCGCATCAAGCAGGTGGCACATGCAATTCCCATCGACACACGCATAGCATAAGCCTTTGAGCCTGACTGAAATGAAAATGAGCGTGAGGTATCGGATGGTCGGAGTCGAAAATTGGTCGCCGAGTGTTCACGAAACCTCAAGAAGCCATCGTTCCGGTACCTCTTACTACCCCATGGCTTCAAAATGCGAAAACATCTTAGTGCTTCTGAAGAACTTCGTGACAGATTTTGGCTTAATCCATTAGCTTCACAGCATTTTACGCAAATCCAATTCTCCAACGCTTTCTCTAGATAGTCAATGTCAAGTATAGTTCGAAATATTGGAAAAGATATTAGGAAAAAAACTACATATTGAAGCTGCATTTGCCGCTTCAGATGCTCTTAATCAACGATGCGCTATGCATGGAAGGGTATACTATAAACCGGGCGCGTAGTAAAGCTGTCGGAGGAGCCGCCGGCTGTCCTGTGCACGCGATTCCAGATTTTCGGTCCAGATTTCCCGCACAGGCCAACCAAGTTTTCCATTCCTCCGATGTCTATGAATTGACTTATCTGGGGAAGGTAAAACACTGTACATCGGCTGCCCACCGCCATTCAATGTAAAGGCCCAATACGCATTCAAATTGCCTCTACAACATTCCGCTGAAGTAGAATATGTGGAAAGTCCCAAAGAGGGATTGATTAATGCCGCCCTTTATCCGTTTATCTTTTATGACACCACCTGTAGAGGGCATACAGGGAAAATATTGCTTCGTCCACCACAGACAAGGTCGCTTACTAAACAGGGAGTGCCTTCAGCTTCCTACGGAACATCGTACAGAGACCTATTCCATGTGAAGGAGCTCCAAACATTGATCACAAATGTGCAGACCAAATTTGCTAAATGGGCTTATAAGCGAGATCTGGCTGGCCAAAGTCGCGTTGACGACTGCGTGCCGCGTGCATTGATGCAGTGTGGACGCAGTGTTGCGTAGTCAGTAATCACGTAGCCGTTAAGCGATTCGTCAGCTGGGGCGGTGGCGCAGAGGTAGGGCTCTCGCTCCACAAAAGCATGGTTATGGTTCGATTCATAGGCTAGCATTTTTGCGATTTACCGTCAGCGGGACCCTTTATCCTCGTCTCCAGCACACTTTTGAACAAAAACATAACAACAAATGTCACTTATATTTCCCGAGCCCTTTGAAAGTGGGAAGATGAGAATCTTTCATTTTCAGATTACGTGAGCCCAAAACTGATGCCAGATTCGTAATTAGCATTCCAAATAGCACCTGTAGCCGAAGTATGAATATGTACTTTTTTCGACCTCGGTAGTACAGTGCATGGCCCCTTTTGATTTTCGAACATCTAGCTGTTTCAAGATGAAAAGGTGTTGTGGATAACAAATTCTATTCTTCAAATGAATGGAGTCAAAAACGTACTAACCAACTCGTAAGAATAGTCAGTGATACAACAACCTTCTTCAGCAATTATGGAAGAATGCAAAAAACATGTGAGCGAAATACCCTGATCATGGACTGAATATCTATGCCTCTCTCTACACACGTTCAAAAAAAAAAGGATAGCACCGATATTTTACTTTCTGTATAGCCCTCCACCGCCTAACGTGTTCAATCGGTTTCCACCTTGAATGACTTGACACCTCAATTACACCCTTGATTGACAATGATGATCGAGGTGCAAAGCCTACTCTATGCTTAGGCTCGAGTGAGGGTAGTGAGATCAGAAGCAACAATTTCACCCAAACTTTGTGCATGAGGGTTATTTGAGGCGTTAATCACAAATCTGGCATTAGATTTGACTTGACTTAACCTGGAAATCAAAAATTCTCATCTTTCTACTTTCAAAGAGCTCGATAAACGTAAACGACATGCTTTGTGGCCATGCTTTTATTTATTTATTTATTTATTACATGGCTAAAATCCATGTGAAGAACAATATAGTTGAAAACAGTGTAGAATTACATCCACATGACATTGGCTAATGATCCAGACCAAAGTGTAATAGAATGATTAGAAAGTACATGCGATAAAAAAACACCCAGAGAATGAAGAATAGAAAGGAGAGCAAACCAGAGGGGCCCTGCCGCAAGATCTCGTTATGTCCTAGAATTATTAATGAATCGAATTGCATTCGTAACAAATGGCTTCAGCTTGTACGGAATAACTGAGTTTTTGGTAAGTTTCATATAATCCGAACCTGCTCTATTAACAAAAAAATTATGTCGAATGGAAGATTTTGCAGTACTTAGTGAAAGTTTCTCTCCTCCACCTCGGGTTCTAGATGGTCTCACCATGAAGAAATCACGTTGATCAAGTCCACAGAAACATTGGAGAATTTTGTGTACCATTACGAGGTCGTATATTCTTCGTCTGAATGAAAGCGTCTGTAGTCCGAGTTGTTTGTTTCTTGTCTCACTGCTGGGAACAGCATGGTAATCAAAGCCGCATTTCCTAATGAATAGTTTTCTAGTGAAGCTATTTCGGACTTTTTCAAGTCTAAGTATATTTTTCTTCTTAACTGGGTAAAAATTGTTGTTCCACACTCAAGTATCGGCTTAACGTAAGTCTTATAAGCTTTAACAAGGACAGAATGGTTTTTTGTAGAAAGACTTCTAAAGAGATTGTGTACTACAGCCATCGCTTTATTTGCAATTCGTTCACAATGCGCGTCCAAAGCCAAATTTGCATCGAGGAGGAACCCAAGATCTGTTGTTTGATCAGTGCTCGTAATCTCATTTTCACCTAAGGGCCTGTTCATACTTCGCGACAAGAGCGACTTGTCGCTCGTGCAAAAATGCATATCGATTAAAACCGAGCGCGAGCCGCCGAAAAGTGTTCATACTCGAGCGCCGGCGCCGTCGCTCTAGTCGCTCTTGTCGCTCCAGTCGCTCTCGTCGCTCTTGTCGCCTGTTCATACTTCCGCGCGCTGCGCACGCCACGCGCGCTGCGCTCTTGTCGCTGCTGTCGCGAAGTATGAACAGGCCCTAACTTGTATGTGTAGCCGGGATTTGTTCTTCCTAAATGGAGCACCTTAGTTTTCTCTTTTGACAAAGGAAGCCGCCACTCATGGGACCAGCGATCAACAGCATCTATATCTCGCTGTAGAAGATTTTGATTATGGATTGGTGAGCTGTGGTCAATTTTCAAGTCATCAGCAAAAGCTATTTAGCTACTTTTGTTCAAAAATGTGCTGGAAACGATGACAATGGTCTCACTGACGATAAATCGCAAAATGCAGAAACAATAGCACATGCGGGAATCGACCTCATGACAACACTGAGGCGAGAATGTTAGGCGAGAATACTACCACTGTACCAGCTGCCAGTACGGCTAGCGGCTGCGCTGATCACACAAGGCTCCGCCCAACGCCTCATCAGCTCACGCCTATACAGTCGACAACGCGACTTTGCCCAGCCAGATCTCGCTTATGAGATCCATTTCGGAATTTGGTCCACATATTTGTGATTAGCGGTTCGAGCTATTTCAAACGACAGAGGTCCCTGTACGAAGTTCCATGGGAAGCTGAAGGCATTCCCTGGTAAGTGAAAACTCCCGAATGATGGATGCCCAGGATGGTCCGGTCGTGAAATTAAACACAATTATTCGCGTGCGATAGAAGCTCTTACCGAGTGCACTACATGGTACGGTAAGATGGGGCTAGATAACAATACCCTGACAATTTCGTTTTCCGAGGACCTTTACCTAATAGACCGGCTAGCGCAACCGTCAGACATTCTTTCGAATTTGCTGTGCTACGACACTACAAAAACAAGATGGACGCTGTAGAGAAATATTGCCCAAATTTTAATAAAAAGAACCCGAAATAATAATAAAAAGTAAAACCAAAAACCTGTGTTTACATTAAAAAACACTAACATATAAGAATGGTGAAAAACTTTTCATTTCGGTTTTTACAGCTGTTGTTTTGAAACGCGACTTTTGCTGACCTCCCGAAATAAATAAATAGATAAATAAAAACAAGGACACATTCACTCATTCAAAGATTCAAAAAGCACGTAGTGGCGGAATCTGATGAAACGCTCGCTGTCGCGCACATCTAGAATCAAAATTCTTTGTTCAGTCTTGCCCAGGACAACTAAGCTTTCCATGCCTATGGGGTGGATGAATTAGTACGAGACGTGTCTGACAAGAAGGAAACACTGCCCTCTCCAGTAACTGGCAGCTGAAAGTCATTGTATAGGCCAAGCACGCATTCAATTTGCCTCCGCGACATACCGAGGAAATGCATGAGGCATCCCGAACAGTTCTCCTTTTTTACCCTTCACATTCAAGGAAACTAAAAGAATATTCCTTGGTACAAAGAAAATAATGACAAAGATACCGCTGAATCAACTTCTTTTCATCCATGCATAACACACGTTTTGAACGTGCATATAAATCTGAAGGCGTGACAAATAATCGCAGTGTTTCTCCCACTACAAAGAAAAAGCCGTATAGATTGAAAGCAGCACCGAACAAACGCAGTCACATGCAACAGCTCTGCTCATGATGTTTCTGACTGATGCTATAGAAGCAGGGACCTTACTTGAAACTGCATTCTTCTTAACCTAATCCGAAAGGCACTTACAGTTATACCAAGACGATCATTTTTTGCGGAATTGAGGAACAATTGACGTTCTCATATTATGGAAGCACATGTTTGGTATCAGTCCTCCCTCCTAGGCAGGAGCGGAGAGAGGTCGAACTCGGTGTCGGAGCAAAAAGACAACGGTTGATGTTAGAGAATCTATCTACCACTATATAATTGAGTTAGCCTTCGCGTGGTTCGATGAGGCGTATCTCACGCAGGTTAGAAACTTGCCTGAGATACGCCTCATCGAACCACGCGCGGACAAAATGTGCCCTTCATAGGCCTATGTCATACCATCGCTCACCCCGAGCGACGCCTAATGATATGCTCCCATATCGATTGGGCGCCGCGATGGGATCGATATGGGTGCATATCATTAGGCGTCGCTTGGGGTGAGCGATGGTATGACATAGGCCATAGCGGCATCTGCGCGTGTTTTCGAGCGTCTGTATCCAGAAGACGGGTCTCCTACGTCGCGCAACAAGAGTCTGGAGTGAGAAGAAGTGTCACCGACGTCGTGTGACGAGCGGCCCCTTTCAGAATTCATCATTATCCCATGTTGAACGGAAAATGCTACCCGAGCGAGATGCCCCTCTGCGTCCTCGCCGAGGTCTGCCGTGAGAATGGGGGTATCAACGGGTGGTGAAGAAGAGAAGTAAAGGGACCTCAAGTGTGGACCAGGTGAGCGACCAGGAAGGAAAGGAACAACCTGGAGGAGGGACCAGGACGGGGAAGCCAGCAAGAAGAGACTAGTAGGAGCTCAATAGTGGAAACAAAGAAGTGGACCAGGAGTTGGGATCAAGAAGGTGGGAGGGGGGAAGACTAGTGAAGGCGTTCCTGCAATTACCATGGTAGATCCAGTATGAAGAAACGAGAGAAGGGGAATCTGACGTCCAGGTTCAAAAGGCGTGTCAACGATATCCGGAAGCGCAACTGTTGAGCATGAGAACGGTTGCGGAGGAGCAACCTGAGGAACAGGATTAATGCGCAGCACAAACCAATGTGGTTAATGGCCGGTCCAGAGAGAATGTCTATGATGAAGGTACCGAACTGGTGAACAGCTTGATGCCGATAAAATGCGCACCAGGTCCTAGATGCTGGCGAATTTTATGTTTTACAAAATCTACTTTCCGTAGGTCAGTGATGCTGCAAAGTCGCGCGAAGCGCATAAGTGCGAGACACGCCGTTACGCGTGTCGGAGCACTTGTCCTTTAGAAATGGGCCATGCATTCGAGTTAAATGCAAGCCACGAAGACGGTGCATAACGTGGTCAAGCTGTGGGAGATGTCGACAGACGTGCCTGTCTAAGCAGTCTGGTAACGACTTGTCTTCGTCAAGAAGATAAGCATTGATTACCTTGAGCGCCAAACCGAACCTAAAGTGAGCGGATGAGGCCCAACCAAGTGGACCTCTACACTCTGCGTTTTGATTTCATAATTGTAGGAATGGAGACGAAATAGAAACTGTGACATGGGTAATACAATAGCGAGTGATTTGATGCATATTCCGTTAGGTACGTACAGATATAAAGGAGCAGACACAAAAAGCACAACACAAAAATTAGTGGAGAGGAACGGCTTAGAGTGGAGGCTTCAGAAAAACGAGAAACTAAGTGAGCCACCGTTCAGCTCTTACACTTCCCAGAGCAGAAGGGCTACCTAAAGAAGGACAAGTTCACTTGTCGAACAGTGGAAGTTTCAGGTCAACCTTGGCTTTGTTGTGATGATATCTAATAAATGTTCCACGATTACAGCAGACACTTGATGAGACAGTGGATGAAGAAGGGGCAACCATTGTACTTACGCATTTCACCTCGCGAAACGATCCCAAATGTAAACAGAATGGACACCAAGAGTGAATAATTTATCTGTTTTCTGGTCGCATTGTTCATTGTGTTTTGACTTTTCGTTCTCTTATTCTCCAATTAAAATTGACAATTCCGGTTTTTGCCATCTAGCCATCGCACCATTCTATATTATGCACACCATGGTTCACAATTTTAACACGTAACAATACATTAATAACAATTTTCCAGCACTTTTGGGAACAACGAATTCATACCTGTGCAGGTACATTTCACGTAGTTATCATTCATGCGGCTTGAACTCCTAGTTTCCCGAATTTCGATATGTAATTTATTAGAAAAAGGCAACTGGACAGAAGTGGCGTTTCGCAGAAAAATCTGGAGATTGTCGAATAACAACGAGACCGAAACGATCGCTCCTTGTTAGGTGAAAAGTTCCTGCGGATGCAGCTAAAAACTTGAAGGTCACCTGGGTTGTTTTTAGGCCTGCACGACATTTTCACTTCAAGCTTTCATAGCGCACACAAAAAATGTCACCAGGACTTTTCCTTCCAAAGGAAAGGCTATTCCACTAGCTGGGCAGCGAAAGAAAAGGAGAAAGGTTTGGTAAAGTGCACATCAGATGCAATTCTCTTCAGTTTCAGATCTTAAAATATCCTGGCTTCATTGATTTTGACTGCTTGACAGATCAGGTTTGATAATAACAACACAAATGATAATAAGGGAATAAGATAGCTGTTAATCCTTCATTTTTGGAATGCGCCACGCATTCTACTTCTACGGGATGTCGTGGAAGCAACTTGAATGGGTATATTATATTTGTACTTGCGGTGACCAGCCAGTGGGCAAATCAGTGCTTTATTCACCCCCAGAGAAGTCTGGTGCGAATTCACCGAGCTCAGAAGGAAGGCTTGGTTCGCCTAGAAGGGAAATCCGCACGAACAACCTGGAATCGGCTGCACGCGACAGGCGGTTCCTCCTCCGGCTGCGCTACCACCCACCCGCATTAACACCGTACCATTGTCAAATAACAACATCACATTGCCTTTATTAAGAGCCACGTTTAAAGAAGCTTTGAAAGCAATCTAAATATATTCAGAAATATTGAATGATGCACGAAACACTAATCCCATTAGTTGAAACGTTCCAACTTTTAATAAAGCAATTTATTGCAGTGTTTTGAAAGGATGAATGACCCCAAACCAAGGTTCTGTCGTAAATGCTCCCAGAGACTTGTTGACTAATGTAGGCAAACTCTGAATGTCTATAGAATGTGCAAAAAATTACGGTCGTGAAGCAGCACGCTAGCACAACGAAGTTAGGGCCAAAGAATGAACGAATCACAAAATGTCAGGAAAACTTGGCTCACCGCTTGCTCTTGTGGGACTAAAGGCCCCCACAGACTTCTGCGGCGCCGCCGCGGCCCTATGCTTAACCATAGGGCAGAGACGCAGAGCTCGCCGCCAGCGACGCCGCTGGCCGGCCGGCGGCACCGGCGGCGTCGCCCAGCGGCACCGGCGGCGTCGCTGGCGGAAATCATTGAATCATTCCACCCGGCGGCGCCGCTCCAGCGTCTGTCTGTCTGCGCTCTGCCCTTTCGCGGCGGGATCCAGAGCGGAGACGGTCGATGCGGGCGCGCGATCGTCATCGGGGCGCGTTATTGTTAAGCACCAGTCGGTCCCGACTAGAAACAGTACAGTACCTCGCCGTCACCGCTCCCACTGATGATGAGTCAAGCCGCTGAGCGGCGCCGCTCGGCGGCGCCGCTCAGCGATGTCGCTCGGCGGCGCCGCAGAAGTCTGTGGGGGCCTTAACAGTTCTGCCTCAGATACGAACCTACGGTGCATGGTGATCCTCAGAATCATTTCGTGCGAACGTAGTTTTTGCACGGGAAGGGTCTGAAGCGTATGTCTGAGCGGAAAGAGCGAGCCATATAGGAAGAACCCCTACCCACAATTAGTATAAAAATGTGGTTCTCTTTTGCAAAGTCGTTGAAACCATGAAGTAGGGGGTCGTTGAAGTCACAATGGAATCAGCGCCTCACGAGTTCTGGGGTCTCTTGTATCCCCGCTCCATGCCGGCAGGCGGCTAGGGGCGCAGTGGATAGTGACGTTGATTCGTGCGAGGGAGGTCAGGGGTTCGATTCTCCTGCGCTGCTGTACTTTTGCATCTAAACTGATTGGATGAGATTTGAAGGGTTGTGGACGCCTATACCATTTCAGAGTTTTTTTTTGCGCAATTTCCCAGCTGCATGCTTTGATATACAAAATCTACCACTATATAATTGAGTTAGTTCCCTGCCCTGTGGATGGTGAGGCGTATCTCACCCAGGTTGGAAACCTGGCTGAGATACCCCTCGTGGAACCACGCGCAATCTCATGGAACCCCTTGCGACGCCTCCGCGTACCTCGCGCGGGCAACGTCTGCCGTTCAACATGGGATGTTGTTGCAACAGAGGACGCGTAGCCTCCTCCTGCTTGACACAACGGCATCTGCGCGCGTTTCTGAGTGCCTGAATCCAGAAGACGGGTTCCCTTCGTCACACCACAACCTTCTGGAGTCAGAAGAGGAGACACCGTCGTCCTACGACGATGGATCGCATTCAGAATTGAGCATGAGATGCTGCTGCAGCGGAGGAAGTGCAGCCTCCTCCTGCTTGACACAACGGCGTCTGCGCGCGTTTCTGAGTGCGTGAATGGAGAAGACGGGTTCCCTTCGTCACACCACAACCTTCTGGAGTCAGAAGAAGCGAAAATAAAGGAAGCAAAGGCCACATCGTCGTCGTACGACGACCGGCCGCATTCAGAACTCAGCATTATCCCATGTTGAACGGAGAACTTTACTGCTGCAGCAGAGGAAGCACAACCTCCTCCTGCTTGACGCAGCGACATCTGCGCGCGCTTCTGAGCGTCTGAATCAAGAAGACGGGTCCCCTTTGTCGCGCAACAAGCATCTGGAGTCAAAGGCACCGTCGTCTACGACGAGCGGCCGTATCCAGAATTCAACATGGGATGCTCCTCCAGCCGAGGAAGCACAGCGTCCTCTCCATTGACACAGCGACATCTGCGCGCGTTTCTGAGCATATGGATTCAGAATACGGGTTCCATACCTCGCGCAACAATCGTCTAGAGTGAGAAGCGGTTCATTGTCGTCGTGTGACGAATGGATGACATTCAGAGTTCAGCATTATCCCAAGTTGAACGGAAAATTTGACCCGCGCGAGATACGCCTTTGCGTACCTCTCACGGGCAATGTTTGCCGTTAACATGGGATGTTGTTACAGCAGAGGACGTGTAGCCTCCTCCTGCTTGACTCAGCGGCAACTGCAAGCGTTTCTGAGCGTTTGATTCTGAATACGTGTCACTGACGTCTGCCTTGAGCATGGTAGGACCACTAAGGGATGGTGGAGAAGGGAAGTAAGGGGCCTTTAGAGGGGCAGGTGAGCGTCCAGGAAGGAAAGAAACAACCTGAAGGAGGGACCAGGGCGGGGAAGCCAGCAAGAAGGGACCAGTAGGGGGTCACTAGTGAAAACAAGGAAGTGGGCCAGGGGATGGGACCAGGAAGGTGGGGGGGGGGGAAGACCAGTAAAGGCGGACCAGCAATTAGATCTAGAAAGAAGAAACGAGTGAGGGGGAAGCTGGCGCCCGGATTCGGAAGACGTGTCAACAGTGGAGGGGCCGAAGTACTGCGCAGCACAAACCAATGATGTTACTGGACGGTGTGGAGAAAATGTCTATGATGAAAGGTACCGAAGTGGTGAACGGCTTGATGCCGATGAAGTACGCAGCAGGTTCTAGATGTTAGCGAATTTTAAGTTTGACAAAAGCTACTTTCTTTAGGTCAGTGATGGTGCAAAGTCGCGCGAAGCGCGCAAGTGCGAGACACGCCGTTAGGCGTGTCGGAGCACTTGTAATTATGTATAAACGATCAACACCAGTGATGCAGAGACATATAGTGCATGAAGCAGCACTGGTCACAAATACGGACAGCGTATAAAAGCTACAGGATCCTCACAGTTAATTTCCCTACATAGACCAATGATCACGGAAAAAATTATCCAGCTCGGATTTACAAAAGAGACTAGGATGTGACGTCAAAGGTGGTTAAAATGTGAAACGGGGTCTGTGGATCCCGCAAATTGACCTGAACGGATTTGTTATAATGACATTGAAGGTCGTGCTAGTGTACCGAGTCTTGTGCCATCCTTACGTGGAAAAGCTGGTTGCTTATGGCTATACGACGTCACACTCTGGTCTCTTTGAAGACACGAGCAGGATGGTTTTTCCCGATATCATTGGTCAATGTATGGAAGCAAACTGTGAGGAGCCTGTATGTGGCTTTTATACGTTTCCCGCATTGTGACCAGTCCTTTTGAATCATGCATTTTGTGTCTGTGTATCACTGGTGTTAAACGTTTATACATCATTATGTTGAATAGCTCTCTCATTGTCTTTTGGCTAAAAAACCGGTCAGTGATAAACAAGTCACGAAAAAAGTTACTCTCCACAGCACGAACTGGAAAAAATGTGTAGAAAACGTTCAAAAATGGTATAGACGTCAGAGACCCTCAAATCTCAACCAATCAATTGAAAAGCAAAAACGTAGCAGCGCAGGAGAGTCGGACCCCGACTTCCCTCCGATGAAGCAACGTCACTATCCACTGCCGCTCGTCGGCAAGGGCATCGTGGGCGTACGAGACCCCCGAACTCGTGAGGCGCCAATTCCATTCTAACTACAAGGACCCCCTACTCCTTGGGTTTAACGACTTGGCCAAAAAGAAACACTTTTTACGCTAACTGAGGTGTAGGGATTCTTCCTATATGGCTCGCTCTCCCCGTCCAGACATACCCTTCAGACCCTTCTCTAGTTAGAGTCGACATCGACGACTAGTCGGAGAAAAAGGATTATGTTCAGGAGTAGCCTGACTGCGCTCAGTTTTCTTCTGTATTCTCTACAGTCCAATCGTTGTTAGATAGAGACAAAGCTAGTGTACCACTAGATCCTAAGTGTGGCACAGTTCTATCTCCACTACGGTTTGCATCTCTAATCAGTCGTTTGGTCCCCTATCTCTAGGCAAATCTTTTTGTCATAACTTCCTCTGATCCTCACAAAATATAACGGATGTGCAGAACTAATGGTAAAAACCATTCTCTGTGCTCTTCTACACCACAACATTCTTTCTAGAAGCTATGCCATTTTCGAGCTGAGGAGGTTATCAGGTTGAAATCGTTGGATTGGAAAAGGTCGATGGATTTGAAGAAGTACACGGACATCATAGAGCAGGTTGAGGTCTCATAAAAATTGATTAATGGAAACCTAATTCTTTCTCTCAGTGCAGTGGTTTAACTGATCCACTTTCAGTTAGTGCCTGTTTATACCTGGTTTACCGTGTTTATATCATATGGTAGCGCAACCGAAAGAAGCGCTGGGTGTCGTGTGCACCGAGAATCGATGTTATTGGTTCGGGTCTTGTCCAGGTTAAAGCCTTCTACTCCTCCGGGATCGGTAAATTGCTAGCAGACTTAGGGAGAAAACACCGATTTGTCCATGACTGGCCATCGCAGGTCATGTTATAAACCAAGCATGCATTCGAACTGTCTCCACGATACCATGTTGAAGTAAAATGCGTGACCCATTCCAACCAGAAATTGATTATCACCGTCATCTACTCATTAACATTATCGTGTTCGTTCAGCGCAACTCGTATAATTATTGTCGGACTAACATTCAAGACGAATTCACTCCACTACTACAAGAAAGTCACCAAAAAAGATCGTCGCCGAAAATGAATGAGAATGCAAGACTATTTCGCACTACGCTGTCACAGAAAAGAACAGGCTACAGACATACAAATCGAGCCGATTTCCAGATTAGCAGTAAATCTTCTGAATGCTTGTTCTTCAGCGCGCACGTTCTCCTAGAAACAACAATGACAACAACAATGGAACAAGAAAGAACGCCTATGATTAGAGAAGGGTGCAGTGGAGGGTTAGCTTTATCAGTTAGTGAGGTGTTCTGTTCCGAAAGCTCCAGGACATGCAAGAAATTCCACCTTTATCTTTTATCTATTTTGCCGCGTGTGTGGCGCAGTCGGGCAGGCGGCGGCTGTCGTGTGTACCCGACTCCAGGTTCTTGGTTCGGATTTCGTCCTAGGCCAACCAAGGATTCCATCCCTCCGGTGTGACAGACTTCTCCGAGAGGATAAAACACTGACTTGTCCATCGGCTGGCCACCGCAAGTCACAGTTTAGGTCAAACATGCATTCAAAATGCCTCTACGATACCTCGTAAAAGTAGTGTGGCTCACCTGTGCACCTGTAATACTCTCTGTACATCATTCGCGTTCAATGACATTTCAGAACCCCATAGCGTGTGAGTGTTAAACATGATGGCTCCTTTATATAAGGTGGGCAGCAAGTCATTAACTCTAATCCGCAAAATTAGTGGATTGAAAGCGAAACACAAGCTGGGCAATTCCTAAGCCCACCAACATGGACGTATAATACAATGCATAGACCAAATGCAGCTGCTTTGCTATCTAACTTCAGCTGTTCGTTAACGAGAGCTAGGACTGAACATGAAAGTGTCGCCAATCAGACTTCGAGGGCGCAGCGACAAAACATAACAGGAATCACAGCCACTGCGCTGTCGCTTCTAGTTGTTGTTGCCGCTGTTACGTCGTGAGACATGAAGCGATTCGAGCGAGATGAAAGATCGAGAGCTGCTGGAGGAACCACGTCGACAGCGGCAGGGACGAAGAAGTGGATTCAATCAGCCATCCTCTCCTAACGTCAGTCTCGGAGTGGGTTTAGTGCAATCAGCTTTGCGAAACGAACACCTTAATTAGCCAGCGTATTCGTAAAAGAGGGGCGCGTGTAGCGCAGTCGGAGGCGCGACTGTCGCATGCACCCGATACCAGGTTCCTGGTTCGGATTTCCCGCCCAGGCCAACCAAGCCTTCCATCCCTCCGGGGTCGGTGAATTGGTACCAGACTTGTCTGGGAAGGATAAAGCGCTGTTCTGTCCATCGGCTGGCCACCGCAAATAATTGCATGGCCAAATACGCATTCATGTCGCCTCCACGACATCCCGTAGAAGAAGAATGCGCTGGCGCATCCCAGAAGGGATTGAGTAGCGCCGTCCTTTATCCTTTTTATTCGTAAAAGAACAACAGCGCTGTTCCACAGCGGACACGGACAATCGGAAGCGGAAGGGAAGTGCATGCTATATGCTGAAAAAAAGTGAGGCATGGCGTAAACTTTGCCCCTTAACCCAGACAGATTAATCGGGAAATGGAACACAATAGGAATAATGACCTAATATTCACATCAACGCACATGGTAACAGCTCAGGTGAGAATGCAGCTTTAGCGAAGGAAAACGGCACCTTGTTCCTGGAAGATTCTATAAAACCAAAGGCATGCGCATTTGGCCTATAGAAAGACTTGGGATGCCCAGTTGATGGAGATGTCAGGGTGTCATCTGTCCCAGATACGACTGATACCAATTTTTACAGACATTATAGGGATGGAAGATGCATTGAGCGCAATTGAAGAAGGTGCCGGCTGTTGCGTGCACAGATACCAGGATCTTGGTTCAGATTTCTCGCCCAAGCCAACCAAGCCTCCCATTCCTTCGGGGTCGGTGAATTGGTATCAGAATTGTTTGGGAGTGATAATAGAACACTGACTTGTTATTCGGTTGGCCACTGCAAGTCATTAGATGATTCAACTATGTACACATACAAATTGCCTCCACGACGTCCCGTAGAAGTAGTATGCGTGGAGCAAAAGGGTTTGAGTAGCGCCGTTCTTTATCATTATTCTATAGAGGTAGATGGTCTCTTGTCCTGGGCGGAACTCAAACACTGATCGTTTCAGAGTGCGCATGTGATCCAACACCTCGACACCAGTGCGCCAAAAGTTTCTGTATGCGGGCTATTGTACGATATTCAAACGGAACTGTCATTTGATGAACTTCATAGGTGCACTTAAGTAGCAGTAATACACAGAAAGATGAGTAGGTAATATACCTGATCATATGTTCAAGAGGAATAGGAACACAACGTTTGTGTGAATTACGATGTAAAAATCAGTTTCATGGATGAATGATTTTTAACACAATTTCGATTTCAATTCCATGGAAAGCGTTAGCATCAGTCATTCGGACGGGAAAAAGGGCAATCAAGCGCGAGAAGAGGTCTTGTACTTCAGCTCAATATTTTAATGAGAAACGGAAGCACTGAGTGAAGTGCTCGTCAAGCGTCAGACACGCTAATGCTGCTTCTAAAAGAGATTCGCGAAACTTAACTAGGGAAGGGTTTCGACCTCCCATGGAATTTCAAGATCAGGATCATTAGAAAGAGCTCGGAATGCTGATTACGAATATAGGTGGCAAAAGTGCAAAATGAAACTCCTGAGCGAGTTATGACCTGTCGAAGTTGGGTGGCCCGGCCACAGACCCGCCGTGCAAAAGAGCTGGCGCGAGAGCGATGAGTCATAGGGAGTCCGTAAGGCCCCGTTTATACTTCGTCGCGGCGCGACGCGATGGCCACGGAATGAGGCCAAATTGATCGATCGCGTCGCACAATCAATGCGGCCGCAATACGTGGCATTGCGTCGCTCGGCGTCGAAGTGTAAACGGGCGTCCCTGCCCTATCCTTACCCATAGCGGCGAGCGGCGTTGCCGCGGAAGTGTGTGGGGGCCTTCAAAGTGGGCCGCCAGCTGCAGCGGTGGCGCAGAGGTAGTGCTACCGCTCGTCACGTCTGACGCCGTTGGTTCCCATTGTTGCCGAATTTCTTGCACATCGTGATTTATCTTCGAAATGACCTTTTATTTTAAATATAGGGGGAATTTTTATGACACGCGTTTATTAAATAGGCGGGAAAACCTGCATGTATAGGATGTGCAGTGTGTGAGCAACATGTCTGTTTCACACATTTTTTGCTTTGTTCCATGAATGGCAAGGTTGTTAGAAACACCTCAAGTTGTTTAATATTAGATTTGGACTCTAATCATGCAAAATAGTAAATAAAAGTGTCACTATAGCAGTTTTTTGCCTTCAAGCGTTTGTATAGACGTGTATGATAGTTTCCCCGGCTAATTAATCAAACACGAGTCATAATTTAAAATGAAAAATCATTGCGAAGACAAATCATGACGCGCAAAGACCCACCGGCAGCAATGTTGATTGAACCAACGACCTCACACGTGACAAACGGTGACACTACCTCTGCGCCAGCGCCGCAGCTGGCGATCCATTCTTACGGAGCCCCTAATACTCATCGCTCTCGCCAGGCCAATCTGAGGTCAGGCCACCCAACTTCGGCAGGTCATAACTCGCTCAGGAGTTTCATTTTGCAATTTTGGCACTCATATTCGCAATCAGCATTCCGAGCTCTTTCTGATGATCCAGGTCTCAACTTGAAGTTCTATGGGAGGTCGAAAACCTTCTCTAGTTAGATGATTGTTCAAGAAGAATAGGAGCAATATGTGCTTATGAATAGGATAATGTTCTACTCCTTGACCATCAAGCACGAGAAGTCGACGAAATGTTGTGCTGAGGATAAAAAGTTTCGCCGTTATTACTGCGAAATGAGCGCTACCCAAACATCTTCCTGACGAATGAGTACTGCTGCAGTAGAATAGTATGAGTACTGTCACACAAAACATATATGAAAATTTCTCGAGCAAGGAATAGAAAGGAAAGGAAATTTCTCGAAAGGAAATGAACCAAATTCTTATAATTAGAGGAGAATGAAGGCATAAACAAACGGTGTACTCATGAAAGAATCCCAGATCCAATTCAGATACGTACCTTCGGAGACAAAGCAGGCATAATAAAGAGAAAAACCGATAAAATTTCAAAACTGTAT
>CANAIB010000037.1:0-33918 GCA_947359475.1 Heligmosomoides polygyrus bakeri
AGGCCAGTTTTTGTAGATTTTTTACAAGTCTTCAAGCGAAACACAATCAATCGAGTGTAGAATGCAAGAGAGTTCAGACGAATGCGCTCATCGAATGAGCCTTGATCTTCTCCTGTACCTTTACTTGCACCAAAGTTATTATCTCTCAAACAGTGCTTACTTTTTTTGAGACATCCAGAATAGTCAGACCGCAGAAGTAAATAAGATAGTTCAAATGCAAAAAAAAAACAATATCAGCTATTGATCTCCTTCAAAATTCAAAATATAGCAGTGTCAATGATGAAATGAACCTGTTCGGACTATCCACGCTAGCAACGGAACCACTTCCAGAACGCCCGATAGTGTTACCAAAATCCATCTCCACGAAGTGCTCAGTTCCATCTCGCGTTCCAGAGGATCCACCTCTTCGATTATAAGGCGTGCTACGGCCAGACCCGAAACTGCCAGATCTACAAGAGCTACCACGCTAAAATGGTTGTCCACATTTATACAAAAAATTCCTCACCGATTTCTCGAATACTCTTCCTTTTCAGAACAGTGTAAGCTCGTTAAATGGTTCGCACTAGAAGAGGAAGGTCCGAATGATGATGAGACTTCGGAGGACGCTAAACACGGGGATTTATTCTCAGGAGTAGAAAACAAGTTTCCATAATACCTAGTGATACTCCGGAGGCAGAGGTTTGAGACAGACGCTGCTGTCTTGAGGCATGTTGCGAGATCTTACGAAAAGGCCGCCTGACAAACGATGCATAGAATCTGCGTAGTAGCGAAACGGTGAGCCAGAGAAGGGCAAAACAGTAACTTACGGAAAAAGTGTCTTGCTACCAAGAGAAAACGCTCTTTTCCGAGGGTCCTCCTGGGGAGGAAGAAGTGCTCCATTGGAGTTGTCGCCTCGGAGATCAGTATTCTCAGCTATATTCCCATGAATTCCGGTGGGGCGGAGGTTACACCGACCAGCAAATGAATACGCTCTAAACAAGGAATTGATAGAAAACGCGACAAGGAACGATATGTTTCCATTCAACGCAGAAATACCTTACATACCCCATATAAAGTATTACTAGACACCATGTTCCGAGCCAGAGATTGAGGATAGATCGCGAACCCAAGAACGAATGTTATAATTCAGCAACTCCAAAACGATGAGTTGCCACTATCGTGACAGCAAACAGAATTCGACACGGTTTTCCGCATCGCCGCAGCTGTCAGAGTGTGGCCCGCATATTTTGAGAGCAGCAGAAGTGCACGCGGCCTCTAGGTCGACCTATCACACTTCTACCCTAGAGAAATACATTCCTAGCAAGCGCAATAATGGGAAAATGCGGTGATAGATCGACGCGGGGAATCCTCAGGACTAGTGGCCGAACATCCCCAGTCACCTTCGCCTTGAACCGTGTGACCGTAGCGATAAAAGGTAAACAATGTTGGTGGATCAAAAGCACATTGCTGCGTAATTCCTCTCCAGCATAAACATACGATGACAACAGCCCACACGAGCACATAGTCTTTTGTGATTTTTTGTTGCATACTCCTCAAGCTGTAATTTTTCTTACGACAATTGGAATAAAAGCAACAAGAGCTGCGGAGCCAAGATTGTTAACTACACTTTATTCGGCTGACATTTCGGCGTATCCGCCTTCTTCAGAGCCTGGAAAAGTCAAGCCAGGTTTGAAAGGTTACTCGTTCAAGAACTATTTCAAGTCACTGGAGTTTCCGGAACTAATAGGAAAAGGAGACGAAAGGGGAGTGAGACAGCCCAACTATGTAAGCAGCCAAGAGGCTGGTGCGTCACCCTCGGATGGAGGCAGTTTGGGTGAATGAGACTACCACTCAAGGTCAACCCCTCAGCGACCCTCCGGCTGTCGCCCTCCGGGGTCGAGCCCACAGAGGTCAGCAAATGGGGCCAGCTCCTGGGTTAGCGCTACGCGCTCTTCCCTCCTATTTATCGCGGGATTCTTGAAGGCAATCCACAGCACTTTGAGAATCTTGCGTGCTGCGATATCAACCTCTCGAGCAAGGATTGTAACCGCGACCCCAACCATTGCGCCACCATGGCTACGCTGCCTGTGCTTCCCAACGGCGTGGAAACCTTGCATCTCGTAGCCCATCCATGTGCTCCTTGACCCTCTGCCAAAGCGGCTTGCCTGTCTCACCAATGCATTCCTCCTTGCACTCCGTGCAAGTGATGAAGTATACCACTCTCAAGGTCGTGCAATCCATTTCCTCCCGAACGGGCAGACCATGCAGGACGGGGTATCACAAGCGCGACCAGGCTCTGAAGAAGGCGGTTACGCCGAAACATCAGCCGAATAAAGTGTAGTTAACAATCTTCGCTCCACAGCTCGAACAGTCCTATTGGTATCAACATCATGCCAAGATTCAACGACAGTCGATCATGGAATAGCAAGAAGAGCATGGGCGAACTGTTTGATAACACCTATGGAAGCCCCTGTTCCACGGGATCCCACCAGCTATGTCTGGCAGTAAACTTTCTCCATACATCGAAAATGAACTGCGCAAGACGAGGATTCGAGGAAAGGTCATTCGCACCAGATTCACCACCAGAATACATAAAAGACATACATAAAAGAAAAACACATGTAACGAACACTTTTAGAAGAAACAGGGATAGAGCAGCATCCGCATCCAAGACGACTGATGAAAAATGACCAACTCAATGTGCGCAAAAAGCGTTCAACGAGACAACGTAATGCAAATTTTTGAAAGAAGCGGCGAGCGAAGACGTATTCGTGACCTAAGTGTAGCGTGAAGTAGTTATCCAAAAGATTAACAAGTTCGAAGGGTGAGTACAAACGTAGTTTTAGCCAGCGGTATCTCAATTCCAGAAATACATAAATTTAAAAAATGTCGATACCACTCCATCCACATTCAGCATCCGCCAACATACTTAAATTCATTGACACATAGAAAGCGGATATGCAACGGAAAATAGCTCTAGCAGTACCCGAAGAAGTCAAACTGACGTTCAGAAATGAATGAAGACTTCTTTTCTCCTCAGGCAAGGAAACGTCAGGAAACGAACCTGGGAGGATTGGTAGAAGCACCTGCAACAACCTGTGAGCTTGAGCACGCGTTGGCTGCCATTGACGAGTAGCAGCTATCGCTACTATCAGACACGTAAGACCGAACCTCCTCCAGCTTATATCGTTCATCTGGAAAAACGGCATCTTGAGCATATCCCTACTACTACAAATGTTTTTAACCAAACGATGAATTCACGCACACGCTGGTACGATTAAATGACTACTGCTACCAGTAGCAGACCACTCTGCTGCGTGCATCGGTGTATAGCCATCGTCTTGTTTAGACGCCACAATTTCGTTCGATTTACTGGCTGAATCCTTTGATACCCCAACGCTGCCTCCAAAAGAGCGCCGATCATCTAGCTGTCGAATGGAACCTGCCTGTAACGTGACATTTAAGCTCAGACTTCTGATGACTCACCATTGTACACATATCATAACAACAAAAACTATTACAGCGAGCACTACGCGTAAACCTCTAGAGAACAAAGACCTTCCTAGGTCTTCCGAGCAAAACAAAACAAAAAGCATTGAAATGAGAGGGAAACGTCCTTACAACTGCTTACGCACAAAAAGCTTTCCATTGCTTAAAACTAGTTTCCCAAGTTTCGAATATCCTCGACTACAAACTTGTTTTCTTAACTCACAAACTTATCCCTATCTTTTCTTATTAACAAAAACTTGCTCCATTCCAAAAGACAACAGCTGTTCAGCAGATAGCATGTAAAAACAACCGGCTTGGGGTTAAGGTTTTTAGGCTCTTCGAAAGTAGAAAGTGTGCTTCCACTAATGCTGCCTTATTTAAAAGACATGCCAACAATAAATGCTTCAATTGGTGGCCGTCTTGGAGTATTTCCGCACTGTCCCTTGATATTCCTTTGCTTTTCCTCACTTGACCGTTAGAAACCATTACTCTCCAATTGTTCCTATTATTCACAGTACGCGCCACAGCAATGCCCACAAGCGCATCCATATCGCAAATGAAACAAGAAAGTCTCCCTAGGTTGCCCAATGAACTCCAATCTATCAAATAAGTGAAACAGTTCACCACCTCAGACAACTGCCGCCTGACACCGCTGCCACAGAATCCTCTATCTGCGACATTCTGCAGTTGCTGATCCTCTGAGCTATCTACACAAATTGTGCCACCACTGAAACAAGTTAAGGTAAGAGCAGAAAGCGAAATGGAGAAAACAAAAATACCTGTTTTCGCTTTCTTCAACAGTAGGCGCGCAAAGGGAGCTGCGATTGGGGGCTGTCATTTGTTGATATACACCGTACTCCTCTTGAGATGAAGTTCTTTAAAAATTGAATGAGACGCCGAGAAGTAAAAGTAATTACAGATCAAAAATACGAATTCTAAAAGCACTTCACAGCGCAGCGGAGAAAAGGAATAGCTAACTGAATCGAATAGCATATAAATTCTCAAATGAAAACAATACTGACTGTGTTGGGAAAATACTCATAAGACTGCTTCCACGAGAGCTTCCTCCAGATGGAGTTTGTGGTCCATGAGATATCGAAAGTGCCCTCGAACCAATTAAACCAGAACCAGGTCCCGGCGCCGAAGGCTTTCGGCCTATTGCACTATTTGATGACACCACGGATCCCGTTCGCCTGAAGAGAACTCTTTCGAAGATCAAACGCGGGAAACAAGGTGACTTCGAACCATCGCCCTTCAGTGCAAAGTAGTAAATGGAAAACAAAAGAACGGAAATCGATAACAAGAAAAATTGTGTTAAGATCGGAGACTACTCGCTTCTCGCTTCCAGCCTTAACACACACACACACACACGCAACACACACATACACCATACACACACTCACACCCACAAACACACAATACACCACACACACATACAACAAGCGCAAATATCATGCGTATCATGAACGAGTAGCTATAAGGAAAAATATGCATAGTATAAAGATAATAAAGAAGCACGAACCCGTTCAAAAAAGATGCTGTACGTGGTCTCAAAGGTTGTGTGTGAGATCGTTCGCGATGGTGATGGGATCGCATTGAGAGTAGGCCGGTAGGCATAACAACGCTAAAGCATAACACATGAGTGCAATTACGGTACACCGTGCTGCTACTAGTCCCAACGACGATTAGCGCTGGAACACGGAAACTTTCGGGCACCCAGGGTCTTTGTGCATGTAACTTCTGTAAACCTAGAAAAAAAAACCCAAATCGAATGGAATGACTAACTCCCATATTGTCGATTTGTGACTTTTTGGAGGTGGAGATCTACACTGTGATGACAATGGCTCATACACCGGTACTTACTAGTTAGAAGACTGGTGCCCGCGCGCAGATTGCATGTGGTCGTGGAATACTCACATAAACACGGTTTCTGTGTTCGCCTCCGCTGACGCAGATTACAGAACTAGGCAAGGCCAGGAACTCCAGGCACTTTTGGGATACATTGTACAGAGGGCACCACCCTGCTCAGTACCAGGAAACACTCCTAATAAGCTTACCCGTTATTCAGTTTCTTCCTTTTCTCAGATTCTCTTTCGATAATACCGTTTAGCTTGTTATGGATGTCGACTGCCACCTGAAACACACACGACATTTTTCAAGAAACAGATACCGGAATCTAATACTAACCAGGGAAAGGACTCAGGCGTAGGTCTAAACGGGGAAAATTGGTAGTAGAGAATTTATGCCCTTCACATAGTAGAAGCCACAATCAACAATATTGATAGATCTTGGCATCCCGATCGAAACTTTAACTTTCCACCTGCTGTGAAACACTCCCGTCGACCATAATACCCGCGTGTCTCCCAAACGAAAATCACCGGTCAGGAAAGGACGATCATGGTCGCTTAACTCCCACCCTGATAGGTTACATCTGGGAGAAAATCGATAATACCGATCGATATTGAATGTCCATTCCTTCCGTCGCCGATCATAATCACTTAACTCCCATCCTGATCGGTTAAATCTGAGGGAAAATAATACAATATCGACCGATATTGATTGCCTTCCCTCATGCTGAGAAAGCCTCTTGACGACGATCATAGGAATCTCCAGGCGACGTGTTCGCACACATCTTCTGAATCGTCACGCACACTGGACGACGTCTTCGACACGTCTTCTGAATCCCCAGTCACGTAGAAGACGTCTGGGTATTTTCCGCCATTTTCCCAGATTTCCCTCCCTCTCTATTTTATGACTAATTTATCACTGATTTCTGCAACGTTTAAGAATAGCTCTTAGCGCTTTATTATATGGTATAGGATATACGATGACGTGTTTTGTATTGTTTTTAGTTAAGAAAAATATCATGTAACAAAATTACTTAATGTTCTCAATGTCCTCGCTTATTTCGAATTTGTCCGAAATGAATTTGTTGCGGTAGAAACGTTTAATCACGTCAAGAAACTCTGGAAGGTATCCTTCATGTGCCAAACAGTTGTTTTTTTATAAAGAAAGCAGCTTATTTGTGAAAGTGGCTAAAGTAGAACATACATTTGCTATTCGTGAAGTTTCTGTATAAGATGTATCAGCCTTGCTATTACTAGAAGCAGCTGAGCTTACATCAGGAAATCTTATAGCGGAGAGAGAAGTTGAAGTCATTTGTTTTGTTATAAATAACTCGCGAGGAAGGTCAATGAAGGACCGTGGAGATCTTCAAAGCAGCTTATGTAGGATTGTAGGTCGTTCCCTGGGAAGCACCGTAGTGGTTTCTAAATTTCCTGCGAACCTCTGGGTAGGTGAAAACGACAAAAAACTGTGGCGCTTCAGTGCGGGCTGATAACGCCAAACTGACGCCTGCGATACACTTGTCGTGCTCAGAAATAATCCTGCAAAAGGTTTGGAGCTTCATTCATTGCAAGAACGTGGGATTTTATAAACTCCTAATAGAAGCGAGAAGGCACATTCACGAGAAGCATCCACCAGCAGCACTATCATCCACGAAGCCAACATCGATCGGATGGCCGAATGGATAGCGCCGCGAACTTGCGAGAGAGTGATCAATGGATCGATTCCGGGTATGGGGTTTATGCATTGCTGGAGGCGTTTTTCGCATTTTTATCAATGTAGAGTGCATTTTGGCCTCGGCGGAGTTCAGTGTTCGGTTCCAAATCTCGTTGTTAACCTCTTGTATGATGTGAACCAACTAGCCTTCGTCGAATAGAGAGACGCTGCTGGCTATTAAACCACGCTTGTCTTGTTGGCAAAACATTCGTTGGGTGCTATCCGTCTGTGATCCCTTTGTAACGTTTCCTGCTAGTTTTGGAAGTGTATCTCGTAGTAACCTCATTTGACTGCTATTCCCTACTCTAGGTGGACGCAGGGAAGAGAGAGATTACAGACACGGGCCCTTGTACTCTCGACACTCCATTGGCTGAAAAATCTCTAAACCTCGTTTACGGGTTATTTTGAGTGCTTAGTACGAATCTGACATTTGTTTCCGACGCAACGGCGGATTACAGTAGGTTAGAGTATATATGGATACTGCGAAAAATGCATCCGCATCGCGGTTTTCGTCATCTGGTCGCACTACGTTATCGAGGTCGTATCTTGAGCTGAAAATAGCACCCAAAATATCAAAAGCCAAAAACGTATGCTAAATTCGTGATCATCACCGCAATAGCATCCCTGTAAGAATGGGGCGAGTGCACTTATTCTACCTACACCGCAGCGACTGTAATATAGCGTAACAAAAAACGGATCCAAGATTCCTGATCAGTATCCCAAATACTCCCCCTTCCCCCTATAAGAAGCTTGGCGAAAGTTTTCCCGACCCTCCACTCCTGAGAGTACTTGTGTTCATATCTTTAACGGAGCGCACCCCCTGAAGTAGTTGGCACGAAATAGGCAGTAATGCGACCAATAACGCAACATGGATAAAACCTTCCAGTTTGGATCACAATTAGAAGAACTAGCAAAAGATACAAGAAAAGCGTATTCTGTAGGAAGCCGAAGGGCGATCAGCACATCCTGGTGATAGATCAAAGTAAGTTGTCGGTCATGTTCGCAATGAGGTTACTACGAGACACATTTCCAAAACTAATAGGAAACATTACAAAGGGATCACAGACATATAGCACCCAACGAATGTTTCGCCAACAAGACGAGCGTGGTTTAATAGCCAGCAATGTATCTCTATTAGACGAAGGCTAGTTGGTTCACATCATGCATGAGGTTAACAACGAGATTTGAAACCGAACACTGAACCCCGCCGAGGCCAGAATGCACTCTACATTGATAAAAATGTGAAAAACACCTTCAACAACGTATAAACCCCACACACGGAATCGATCCCTTGACCACTCTCCCGCAAGTCCGTGACGCTATCCACTCGGCCATACGATCGATGTTGGCTTCTTGGTAGATTCCTGTCCTGAATGTACCTTCTAGCCTCCACGAGAAATTTACCAAATATCACGTCCTGACTGAAGCTCCAAACCCTTTGCAGGATTAGCTCTGAGCACGACAAGGGTATTTCAGGCGTCAGTTTTGTGTTATCAGCCCGCATTGAAGCGTCACAGTTTGTTTTGCCATTTGGTCCTACCCAGAGGTTTGCAGGAAATTTAGAAACCAGTACGGTACTTCTCAGAGAACGCCCTATAATCCTACATAGGTCGCTTTGAAGATCTCCACGGTCACTTCATTGACCTTCCTCGTCAGTTTCAACATTTCCATCCTTAATCTTTATACATATATTGAGTTAGTTACACTCTGAGTTGCTAATATGTATGTTTACTTTAACTCTGATATATCCCATACACAAACCTTAGTATTCCGTCCATAACATATTCATTTGAATTATCTATAACCAAGAGGTCATAAATATCAATATGGCATGAATATATCTCTATTTATTTATTTATTCAATACGCTACATAAAGCAGACGTCAGAGGAAAACACAAAAAACACAACACAGCACAACCACTAATAACACAAAAGGCTCCTAGCTTTGCGTCGAAAAGTACAAGAACAGGGAGGAACATCGCACTTTTCAAACATAGGAACAAAGAGCCTGCTCTACAAGTAAATGAGTTAGACGTCAGGCTCGTTCTTGGAGTGGTTATACGTAATTTTCACGGAGCTGCCTCTAGTTCCTCAGAATGCAATTCGATAAAATTTTGAGCTGTCCGTTTTTAACATCCCGCTCAGAATTTTAAAAACAACACAGGCATCCTTGGTTTTTCGGTGAGATTCCAGAGAATGCAATCCAAGTTATTGGTTTCTGTGAGACGAGTGAGGCAAGCTCATGTAATTGAACCCATTCAGTCTTAAGTAAAGCTTCTTAGTGAGATTTCTTTTCACTTTTTCCAACATGAGGATATATTTCTTTTTACAAGAGCAAAACACTGAGGTTCCACTCTCCACTACTGGTCTTACATATGTTTCATACGCGCAGACTAAAACTTGTCTATCGTCTGTTGCAAGACATCTAAAAATGAGGTACGTAGGCATATTGTTATCTTTATTGCTACTTTTCTAATGAGACATATTGCTATCCTTACTACTCCTCTTGATAGTTCCTGAGAAATTGGACCTAGAATCGCCAAAAAGATATCAGCTAAGAGTGGAGTAATCAAATTAAGGGTGTTTCCTCCTTGAGGAGCACCCTTAATTTGATTAAAAACAAGATGACCGAAAGCAGAAAAACTATTTCTTAGTAAGCAATCTGCAAAATACATGAGGTCCCCTTTTTGTAATACCTGTAGCGAACTCTTCCACTATTATCACTGGAATAGACCATTAGTGTTAATAAACTTTTTCCGACACCTTTATGGTACCCATCGGCGCGATTTGCAACAGCCTTGATGTTTGCTCTATAATGCTGGTATGATGGTCTTCTCCCGACATACCTGCACAAAACTATTAAGTCGACTAGGCAAAACTTTAACTAGGGTCAAGAAATCCTAGTGAGCCAGACACTGTGTGATACTATGTAAACTGTTTCTTAAATTGAGAGCAAGTGATAGTCACAAAGTTTACTTAACAAGGGTTGAACAATGTCTTGCATGTTTGTTGAAACCTAGAGCAGCTGTAACAGCGACTAAGCCATTGTGCCCAAAAAGCAGAGGGTACCGGCTCGAGTCCTGGACGGCGTAAGAGTTTTGTTCATAGCTAAACAAATATTTAAGAACTGAACAAGCCAACTTTACTCGAAGTAAAGAATGTCGGGGATAAGCTCATTTTTCTAAGCTAACTGAATGAGAAAACCTGTAGAACAACGGGCGCAGCGTGCGAACAAAAAGAAAACAGCCGCAGGAAGCTGCGTTGCTTTAAATTTCAACATATACAAAGTAAACAAACGTCTTCACTGTCGCACTGAGCCCACAGTTCGCTCGCTCCCATTGGCGCACCTCTTCCAAGCCTCATAAGGAAGTACCGCTCTTGACAGCCAAAGAAGGCCACGCATTTACGCTGCAACACGAAACTGATCACCACATAGTATTGCTAGAAGACTGTAATATTCCCAAAAATATAGGAACACTACACGAATTCGATCATATGAAAAAAGAGCCCACATGACCCTCATGAACTCTGCGTTAGGCCCCTACAGAAATCACTTGTACCCTCTGCACACTTCTCATTACTTCCCACACACTGTCGCACCGAAAAAGCTCAAGGATAAGTTTGCAAAAAGCTAATATTCAACGAAGGTGAATCTCCTAACTGGTAATCCTTTCAAAGAAACTAGGCGAACGCTCAATGAGTCTGCTGGAAACAACCTTGTAAAGAATTCTCCATACTTCAAGCAGTGGGAGAGCATACTTAAATTCTCTCGTGTCCTTGAAACATGAACTAGACAGAAATGTAAAAAAAATTGGGAAGCTCAAGACGTATCATGACCGAGGACCGATACAGTAGGCGAATGACATTTAGTGAGCGTCATGTAAGAGACGTTGGGAATTTGATTTACGCAGCTGCCGACGCTCTTGCTTTTTAGCCTTCGATCCATGTTTGTGAAAAAACAACTTTGCCTTTCTTCTATCCTACTGTGAAGTCACATGCCGACGTCTTCACTCAAAACTACCTTGCATTGAATTCTTTGGGTATCGAGGGATTGCTTTTAAGGTGGTCTGCATCTTATCTTGAAATTAGATTTCGTGTTCAAGTGGGTTACGAGCTTTCGGAAAATATCTTTGAACTAGCAGAGTGCCTCAGGGTGGCGATCTGTCACCTCTACTTTTCCTCCTGCACGCAGCTGGCATCTCATATCATGAACACTCGGAGAATATCAAGCTTCAAATCATGATATGAAAATGATGATAGAAATTATATTGATGGCACCAAAATTTGCCAAACATAAAGAGGAACCGGCTAAAACATACTTCGCCCTAAATAATGAATTGTCGGATCTGTGCAGGTGGGCTTCTGAACTAGAGCTGACCATTAATCCGGAGAAATTTGCTGTGTTACAATTTGGTGGAGAACTTCTTGCTAACTACACTATCCACGATGAAATTCTTTGTTAGAGCGATAAGGTTATGTCTTGGTGTTGTGGTAGATTCTTGACTGGATTTTTTCCAGCAACATAGAATAAGCCACTAGGAAAGCTTACGATGCCCTTACTTCATTTTTCGTAATGTGTGCAGTGATAGATCAGACATCTTTGTGAAGCTATACAAGATAACTGTTCTCCCACGTTTGGAACACTGCTCTGTGGTGTGAAAACCCACTGCTCAGAAACTTATAGTGGAACTTGAAAAGTTCAGAAAACCTTCCCTCGTCTCGAATTTTGTCTGCTTCACCAACTACGCGCAATTATTTAATTTCATTTTCTGTCGAGGGGCAAGATGGATTATACACCTATCCTGTGAGATTTTGAACTCAGATAACAGTTGAGTTTTCAAGGAATGGTTGAAGGAACGGTTGAATCTAATATTCACTACAAGTGACTACGAGCGACTTTCTCCTACTCAAGCATTTTGACTTACTTCAAAAACATATCAAGTAAAAACCTCCGCAACATATTGGCTATTCTAAGAGCACGCGCACATCTTCACATTCACCACACACTGTTCAGTTGGCTACCCTTCCCATAGCACTCCCAACCGCCTCCATCACACTGAGGTTTTTAATCAAGGTAATCAGTTTATCAAACGTAATGGTATCCCCTACATTCTTTAAACGTCGCAAGCAGCCTGCATCAATTCTAGGTTCATATCCAGCCCAAACGAACCAAGTCCACCATCCCGCCGGTGAACGATGGACTGTACCATACCTGTCAAAGAAGGATGAAGCACTGACCTGTCCATCAGGTCGCGATCACAGTCTATTTTTAGGTCAGATACATACAGACGCATACAAATTGCCTCTACGATGTCCCACAGAGGCAAAATGGATAGCGCCTCCACCTCAAAGATAAGGAATAAAGCGTGGCGTAAATCAACCACTTTTGGGATGCGCATGCGCTCCATTCTACGGGGTACGGTGGAAACATTTTGAATGCGTGTCTTGCCATTACAATCACCTGCAGTGGACAATCGATGGACAAGTCAATGCGCTATCCATCCCAGATAAGTCTGGTGCAAACATACCGACCCGTAGGGATGCAAAAGCTTGGTCGGCCTGACGAGAAACCAGAACCAAGAGCTTGATCTGGGGTGCAGACGACAGCCGGTGTCTCCTCTAACTGCCCTACTACGCGCCTCCCACATAGCGATTGCTCACCTTTAACCTTTATCAGCTTCAGTTATATGTATTACGCTTCAATCTAATCTTTCAATCCTCCATCGGCACCGGCAAAAGGGCGCCAACTATCTGTTCACTTCTGAGCGAATTTTTCAACTGTTATCTAAAACCAATTTTAAGCTGTGAGCTTGGTAGCACGCTTTCCTCCCAGGTTGCATTAGAGTTTTGAGTCATTTTGGCTAGATCCGCGTTTGAATTCCAAGAAGCATGTTGTTTTAACCTCCTAATTTTCAATCTTCCGAGTGTATAAAAAACGCATATCCTTCTCATTGCAAAAGAAACAACGTGAAATGCGCTTCACAATGACATGCATCATTATCTCATCTCGAAGATTCGCGTTGCCAAAAACGTGGAAAACAGATGGCAGAAAACCTGCGTTAGCTTCCTAGAAAGCTGACTTGCTAGCACTTTAGCGACCCTCATGCACAAAAGGGAAAGTTCTTGACGTTAGTATCGTTGCCCTAAGCAAATGCAGATTAGCAGCTACTTTCCCGCGATCTATCTCAATGGATGATTGTGTGGCAACGGACGTGTGTTTGCCCTCCCTCTGATAAGGATTAGCAGATCGATGCCACTCTACGTCATTCTTGGGCGAACGACTACAAGACGTCATAGTTTCACCGCTGACGAGGACAACACAGAAGATTCCTGTTGAAATTAACACCCATCGACTTACCGGAATCTCAACAAAGTCGTCCGTGTGGAACGGTGGAATTCCTGACGAAGGAATGCCGTAAGTAGCTGGTTCGATACGGCGTTTGCAAACAACGATGGTGTGAGCGTAAAAGCACAACCTGAAATTTGTCGAAGATGGACTGGAATCAGGTAAAAACGAACTACTCTAAAACTGAACATTTCAGGCAACAACAGCTGCCAACTCAAGTTTATGCGTACGCACCGCGACACAATCCAGCCTTGCAAGGAACGTCCGTGAACGCACCCCAACGATTCCCAAAGGAACCATATGGTCACCTAGAGCATCTAGTAAGGAGCACAGGAGTGTTTCGTTTTTGATGCGGGCCACTGGGTGGTGCAAGAATAGCAAAACGCTCACTCAGTGACTTCAGTGCAGGCTGATTAGTCAGATGTTGCGTCTGGAATGGCCTTATCGTACTCAGAGATTAACCTATAAAAGATTTCGAGCTTCAATTACAGTTGGACAATTACTGTCTAATATTCTCCCAGTTTTCCATAAAGATGTTGCAAGGTACATTTAGATGATTCACCCGCAATGTCTACTGTAGGGACTGGATGGCCCAGGGGTAGCGATGCAAATTTGTAGGAGAGAGCCGAAGGTTCGATTCCGGAGATGGGTCTGCGATCTGATAAGTGGACTATTCCCATTCGTGCAAATTAAGAGTACATTTTGGTTTTAGTAGCCCACCGTATTCGCTTCCTTACCCCACTTTCAACCTGCTGCCAGATGAGGAAGGGGTATTTTGTCGCATGAAGTTACGTCGCGCGTTCACTAAACCATGCTTGCATCGCTGGAGAAGCTCTCGTTAGATGATAACGATATATGATCTGTTTGTAATATTCTCTAATAGTTTTGGAAGTATTTCTCATTGTCACCCCCTTTTGCAAACACGATGGATAAGTATTGTTTTGACCCATCATCAAGACGAACTCACCATTCTTCGGATTTCTATATATGTATACTTCTCTTGCTTATTCTCGCAACTTTCACCAAATCGATTGTCATCAAATGCAGCAAATTTAATCCGCCTCGTTTTATTGGTCTTGCTTTGTATTTTTTTTTCATGGCCACTCTCCCCTACACTAGCGGGAAGAGGGAGGGGGATTGCAGATGGGAGCACTTGTACTCCCTCGCCTCCAGAGGTCGAAAAGCATATTGAGGACACCACCAATGTGGCAACCTTGGTGAAGCGGTATACTACAGTACGTTACGGCGGAATGTGTAAGTAAAGAGGTGCGCAAGTATAACCGGTTCTACTATTCTTTCACGACTCGGGAGGTCGAAAAAAAATCTCCCAAACATAGCAGTTTTTGGGGGGCTGACCATGAATATGATATCTACTTTTAAAATTTCGGTCGACAGCGACAGGTTACAGTAGGTATGGGTGAGTAAAACTACATCAGTAGAATCGCCTTCACACATGTGGTCAAACCTATTTTTAAACCCGGTTTTTAAAAGAAAAGTAGTGCGCGAAAAATTGATAATTTAGAAAAAGAGTGACAATTATGTAAGCTAACCAAGCTTAAATAATTCCCACTGGCGAAGTATAGGTGAAATTAGTGGCGATGAGATCGTCACGTTTACTCACCACAAACCAGTAATACGGTACCCCTACCAAAGCCAAAATGTACTCTTCTTTTTCAATGACGGGAAGACTACGCCTTGCAATTGGCAAACCAGCCCTCCAGAATCTAACCGTCGACCCCTCTCTCGCAAAGCCGTATCGGTGCTGTCCCCTCAGCCAACCAGTCGCTGCTGTAGTCTTTGATGCAACTTCTCTTAGGAGACCTAGAGAATTATCAGAATGCAATGATCTTACTATAGCTGAAGCTTCTAACCCTACGTTGGTTAATTTCTGAGGACAACAAGGCCATTCCAGGCGTCACTTTTGCCTAATCAGCCTGCACTGAAGTGATGCACTTTATGTTTTTTATTTTTATTTTTTATGTTTATTTTACCGGCCTCGGTCAGAATCTCCGGGCCAAGCTCACTGATCCTCTTTGTGAGAATAAGATAGGTACATCTTTTGTGAAAGGCGGGAACTATACCTCTTCGCACCCGCAATCTCCGGTAGGCGTACGCATATGTTTTGTAAGGATTCGTCACTTCGAACAGGTTTCTTAAGTTTCGGCACAGTGACCACGTCGACATCCCACGCACATTCTGAAAAGACGTTGATCAGTTGAATTCGAGATGGTAATTCCATCCATGACTTTCTCGAAGATGGACATGTGAAGTGAGCCACGTAAGAAGTGCAAACAATTATCACAACTAGAGAATGATCATCTCAGGACAAGGATACTTTAAACAGCGCCGTGACCGGAGACAAATTGTTAATGATCTAGTCTCTTTCCAACGCTCTCAAGGCAATTAATCTTACCGAAGAATTCCTGAGGTTGTATAGGTCTTCCTAGGCGCAGAACTCTCGATGGAATGAGAGCAGACATAATCGCGTTGTACCACTCGGTATTCTGCCGGCCTTCATCTGCACCTTTGCCAACATCATCTACCTTTAGGCACAGCGTTTCATCCGGTCCCATCAGACAGACACATCTTTTCAGCTTGGGGTCGAACTGAAACAACGATTTCAGGATATAACAAGTGAAAAGTAGGTACTTTTATCACGAGACATTCAATCACGAATTTCAATCGAAAAATTGATCGCTTGTTTGGCAGTCGATAGCCTCAGAGGTTTTTTAAAAGATACCTTGACAGTCGAACTCTGCATTCTGATTACACGACAAGGCTACCTAACAGTTACAGCAGCTACAGAGGATTTAAAAAACACAGGAAAAAACGACATGATGTTGAGAACTGTTTAGGTGGACTGTCACGTGATGCATTTCGCTGACACCCACTGTACGAAACTCCTACCGACTAACTTTCACGGAATGTCAGAGCACCAGGATGCCCGCCAGCGCCCTAAACGAAAGATATGACGCATTTTATATCTCTCGAGTCAGGAGGTCTGAATGGACTACATTTGTACACGATAAGCACGAATAGAGCTGCTGCTAGCTCTCGTCCGAGGAACTCAATCACACCGGAACGACAGGTGATGCATATGGAACTGATTCTAAGTCACAAAGGGGTACCATGAACTTTAGAATAGTCTAACAAAACTAAAGTCTTGGTGGCGAGGAATCTATACAGGGAAACTAAGGATGTGGACTGTTGTGTGGAAGTCCTCACCGCAGATGTAGTGACGTATTGCAAAAAGTATAATTTGGAGCAAAACATGAGAACGAACTGATGGTGATCTAGTCAAGACAAATTTCATCGTATATGCGTACGAAAATCGATAGACCTACCTCAAATAGCGATGCCAGAAAATGTTTTTGAAAAAGCTGCGGGAAAATAAATTTAGACTATCCAAGATGGAAAGATCGCCTGCAGGAGTTTTTCATAGATGTAGAGGTTTCAAGCTGCTACCCATGAATTGAGATGAGTGAAAATGAGCAGATTATTAAAAAGATAAGTTGAAAATACACGGTGAATAAAAACATGTACACACCGTTTGAAAGGTGATCACTTTGCTCACAGTAAAAACACCGAAAATGTGTGCTTCTGTTGAGGTTTAAAATGTTACGCTTTGCGAAAACTGCAGATACTGTTTGAGAAGTTCTAACATTGCTGCTAGTGAAGCTTTTGAAGATGTGTGAGATTCATACGAAAGTACCGGTTAGGGAAATTTCTGTGGCTTGCAAATAGCAAGACTGCGTCATGCACCCGCCTGAGCCTTACATTTCAGAATCGATTGATTATCAAAATTGTCTCGTATCCGTGATATTGGAAGAAGAAAGGCAGCCCTGCGGACTGCGCTAGCTACCGTCCGATTCGCCTACTTTCGCACACCATGAAAGTGTTTGAGCGAATTGTCGATAGACGTATCCGGGATGTCGTCCAGCTTTCCAATAATCAGTGTGGTTTCGTTTCCGGCTGTGGGACGGTTGATGCCATACACGCCGTTCGTCTTCTGCTAGAGAAGCACCGCGAGAAACAGAAACCGGTGCATTTTGCCTTCCTGGACTTGGAGAAGGCCTTCGACCGCGTCCCGCGAGAAGTTATATGGTACGCTTTGCGACGACACGGCGTCCCTGAAGAGGTTATTGAGTGGGTGCGCATCCTTTACTCGTGCCCAATAAGCCGAGTACGAGCACCAGCGGGTACCTCGATGGAGTTTCCGATCTCTGTCGGAGTGCACCAGGGGTCTGCGCTATCCCCACTGCTCTTCGTGGTCGTCATGGATGCAACTACACGAGATCTCCAAAAGGCAGCTCCTTGGACGTTGCTGTATGCCGATGACGTCATGCTTGCATGTGAAGACAAAGCCGAACTCGAGCGACAGGCACAGGAATGGTGCGATCGCTTGGCATTGTTCGGACTCAAGCTAAACGTCAAAAAGACGGAGTACTTGACGACGGATGTGAATGAGCTCGGATCTATCAAGATCAATGGTGCTGAGCTCTCACGAGTCACAGCTTTCAAGTATCTCGGATCAACAGTTACGCCCGATGGCAGCCTAAAGTTGGAGGTGAATGCGCGCGTAAGTGCAGCCTGGTCCAAATGGCGGTCGTTGACTGGGGTTCTCTGCGATAAGACAATACCCGAGTACCTCAAGTCGAAGGTTTATAGAACAGTCGTCCGCCCAGTAGCGACATACGGTGCTGAGTGCTGGCCCGTGACGAAGGAAATTGAAGGCCGCCTCAGTGTAATGGAGACGAAGATGTTAAGGTGGACGGCCGGAGTAACGCGATTGGACCGCGTTCGCAATGACACCATACGACAGAGGTTCGGTGTCGTCCCGATAGCCGACAAGTTGCGCGAAGCTCGTCTACGATGGTATGGCCACGTCCTTCGCGCTAACGACGACACCGTCTGTAAGATTGGCCTGAATCTTGAAGTCCCGGGAAAACGGCCCAGAGGACGCCCGAAGCAACGTTGGCTAGACACGTTGCACTTGGACTTAAAGATAGCTGGTGTACATCCGATCAAGCATTTGATCGGGAGAAATGGCGTCACCACACCAGAAGAGCGGACCCCGCCACCAAGCGGGACAGACGCTAATGAAAATGATGATCCGTGATATTGTGACGCGAGTGGGTGGTCACTGGAAAAGCAGTCGCTGAATAGATTCTGCACTTGGATGATGTTTTCGAAATCCCAGTAGCACTTCAGAGTAAACGTCTCCTCGAAGGAAAGCTTACAGCTGAGCACGACTCTTGTTATGGGATCAGATATGTAGAGAGCGTTATTATAGCGATAGCGAGAACGATAAATTGTGCAATCAATAAACTCACATGTCACGTATCTTTCAGGCCTTTGTCATACCATCGCTCACCCCGAGCGACGCCTAATGGTATGCTCCCATATCGATCGGGCGGCGCGATGGAATCGATATGGGTGCATATCATTAGGCGTCGCTCGGGGTGAGCGATGGTATGACAAAGGCCTCACGTGATCGTTCTAAGGGTTAAAAAAGCAACACAGGTTAATGTGGCCAAGAAGTAACAAGATTGTAACAAGCATTAACCCGTGCACAATCGAGTCTGAAGTGTAAGATTTCAGGCGGGTGCATGGCGCAACAAAACAATCGATATGACAACTTTGAGGAGGAATTATAGCAAGTGCACGAAAACAATCAATCGAGTGTAAAATGCAAGAATTAAAACGAGTGCATGGTGCCACCCATACTGCTCATATATCAGAAAATTTCTATTTTCTTGAGCTTTCATATGAGCCCTCAATTTCTTGAGTACCTTTACTGCGAGCAAAGTTACCACCTTTCAAACTTGTATATATTTCTTGAGACACCCTGTATACACATTATACGCAAATACAGCTTTCTAGCAAACATGGTAGAACGATGATATATGATATAGAGCGAATTCACATTAAATCTTATTTTGCAGATGAAATGAGACGTACTCATGATCCAAAAACTCCATCACTTCGGTAAAATTCCGCCAGCTATAGAAAGAAATGTTTTATGACAGTTGATCCTTCTAATGGCTCTTATATTTTTTCTTCGTACAGTTGCACCAACTACTAGTCGATGATAGAGAAGGACAGAGAAATAATACAAAGACTAACCTGGTGATTTGCTTCATAATTTAACCACACAGTTTTTCGTACGAACCCCTTCAAGCTCAGAAAGTCCAGAGTGCACCAACTGCTCACGCTGTATCTTCATCATCTCTAGCTCGTTTTCGTAGTTGAACTTAGTATTTGTGGTCGTGATACTCTAATGCATCACATTAGCGATAAGGAATGCGCATATATTACGGGAATAGGTAAAATGAATAGTCCGATTCGTACTGTGTAAAAATATGAGCGAAGACTCGTGGAATTCCAGCAAAGTAGGAGGAAACTCCGTTACGTTCTTTCCAAAATGTAAACTACCTCTTACCAATTAAATGTACAGGTAGAGAACTAGACGCTATGGTAGTAGGGAAGGGGGGGGGGGGTCACCATAGGCGTGCCGAGTAGCTACATACAGCGAATGTAAATGCAGTCTAATTTTCTCTTTTCGATTATCGATCCGCGTTTTATCTGCTTCCGAATTGGACAAGATAGGGAACTCCAAGATGAAGGCAATTTTAACACGGGTACGTCACTCGAGTCACACCCTGGAGTCCCTTCCCCTACATAAAATCTGTGCTCTCCTCCACGTGAGCGGAGGAGAACACAGAACAGAGCTATAGCATTGCTTGTTTGTTGTCGGTTGCTTGCTTTCTTTACTATCACTGTGACTCGTTTCTTCTTTTCCGTGTAAATGACACTTTTTTTAAGGTGACCCCTCCCCCCTCCCCCAGCTATCACAGCGCCGAGAACTCTACGCCTCGACAGGAATGATAGCGACCTCCACCTTCGACAAAGCCAACAGCAACGACACCACAGCACTAGAGCACTTACGTGATCGTTGTGAAGGTTGAACGCTATCGACAGATCGATAAGGTGTCGAGCATTCTTTCGCTTTCTGTACGTCTTCTCGCTTTCGTGAAGTTCCAGCGCACGCTCACATAGCACAGCATAATAAATCTTTCGCGTTTTCTGCAAAACAACTAAAATCCTCACTACCGAAGCGATTCTGACGTTCTTTCGAAAGCTAAGCAGTTCGCAAGGAACGACCAGTATTTTGTGAAGATAACGGGTCGTAAAAGAGAATGCCGCTCAGGACCGTTCACAAACAAGGAGAGCGCTTGCTTTGATTGATAAACGATAAGCAGAGGATGAATAGCAGACGAAGGAAGACTCACAATCGGTGCGAATCCAGCGACGACCGGTCCTGATTTTATGACACCAGAATCCTCTTCGAGGCTTGTAGTCGACGTCATTCTTCTCACTACAACCAGTGTCAGTGAAACAGGAATAGGCGGACCGAAATCATTCACAACAATGACTCAGCGTCGCCAGATTCCATATTGGAATCGTTTCTGAGGGCGTAGCTCTCACTTCTGTAAAGAATCAACAATTTCCAAGAACAACACTGTACGTGTGCACGTGTACTGCACTAGAAACAGCAACAAAAAAAACACGGTATTACAAAAAGCTTCAAGCCACACACAGAAGGCTTGCCACCAAAGCATTACAAAGCGGGGACCGTTCAGATGTCAATGGAAGAGAATGTCACATCATTCGACATCATTCTTCCCACTACAGGCACCGCCGTGGAAACATGAATAATCACTCATCACTGACGTTTGTTAAACGTCGGAGGTAGAGGGGTAGAGGGAGGCATGATGGCACGTAAAAACAGATGGCACGTAAAAACACCCCCACGTGCAATCGATTGGGTCAGGCCTTCGCGATGGAGCGCGCGCACCGAGCAGTGCAGTGGAGCCGCCGACGACGCGGCATAGTCCACTGGCTTAGCAGCTTCGATGGAACTGGAAACGATTACAACACTTGGTGCAATATTTATGAGCACACGGCAGTACTACTGAAGACCGAATAACCCGTGCAACGTGCGAGCAACGGATAACGCGTAGTATCATGTAGTGTCCGATGTAATTTTCTTTGATAATGTACATGTCCATCTACATTGATACAAGGGATGTAATTTAATTTGATCTTTCTAAAGCATTCGATAGGATCGACCATTCTAGACTTATGCAAAACCCTGAACATCTGAAGTTCCACCCCCTTAGTGTGTAAATGGATACAGAATTAACTTTCAGAACGTAATGTTCATGTCAAGATAGGAGCTACTTTTTTAGTCTGTAAGCTAGTGAAGAGCAGAGTTCCCCAGGGAGGGGTCCTTTCTTCAGTTCTCTTCGCTATACACGTAGCTGAGCTGACGTTAATTCTTGAGGAAAGCGGCGTTCTTGTAAGCAGTTTGCAAATGATATCAAGATCTATAGGAAAATTGAATGCGGAGAGAATACATCGTGCATTGGAAAAGTTTTATGAGTGGTCAAATCTGGAAGTTACCTTTTGCTTCCAAGAAAAATGTACACATGCGATTGAGAGGGTCGGAGTGCTCTGCTCGTTAAGCGTTGCAGTTCACGTACCTTATTCTTCGATGTCTTGGAATAGACGATAAACAACGTTTAGTGCACGCATATAAAACATATGTAAGACCAGCAATGAAGAGCGGAGACCGTAAACCTAAGGACAAAATTATGAAGCCAACTCAAACTACCATGTTTCATCCCTGGAAGCCTTCCATTTGATAACAGTGGAACTCCAACCTTTGACATTATCACCAAGGGCATGTAGATTCCTTCAGCTTTCATTAAGATTAATTCCGAGCAGGGGTAACTGTTTAAATCAGGCATTTTGGACCAAACCCATATAATAACGTCGAAATTGATGCGACTCTTCTAAAAAACGTGGATTTTAAGAGGTCTGTACGAGCAAAACTGAGTGTGTGACGCATACACTCAGTAAGCAACTGCATTTACAACCACGAAACGTAAGAGCAGTTCCAAAGTGCATTTGTTTAGCATCTACCGTGCCTCAGTTTCGTAACAGCTCTTGCAAAGTGCTTTTCCTTAGCGTTTACTGTGAAATACGGCGGTCGTGAATGTAATTTCGAATTACGTCAAGTCGGCACTGTCTTCCATAATGTAAACTCCTGTCCTCCTCGAAGCTGCTAAGCCAGTGGACTATGCCGCGTGATCGGCTCCACTGCACGGTGCGCGAGCGCGCCCCATCGCGAGAGGCTGACCCAATCGATTGCACGTGGGGGTGTTTTTACGTGCCATCGTAAAAACACCCCCCTGCGCAATCGACTGGGTCAGGCCTTCGCGATGGGGCGCGCTTACGCACCGTGCAGTGGAGCCGACGGCGCGGCATCGTATGCTGGCTTATCAGCTTCGAGAGGACTGAAAAGGATTACAACACTTATTGATGTAGTACTGATAAGCACACGACTCAGTAGTACTGGAGACCGAGTAATCCGCGCGATGTGCGAGCAAAGAAGAAGGAATCGTGTGCTAGTCGACTGCTTCTATGTTCACTCTGCGTATGGACCCAGAAGATGCACCGCAGATGTTTTCCAGAGTCCACCGGAATAAGAAAACCTGCCGTTGACATCGTCCAATGTCCGCAGGGGTTCAGAAGACGTGCAGTACTCACAAACTTACCTCAGTGCGACATGAATAATTGACTATAGTTTCTACTGTAACCAGCCCAAATTTCAAAAACGCATGTGAGATTTGTGATCAGCACCCTAAATAACCCCCACCCCTGGGCGAAGTTTGGTCGAAAATTTTTCTCGACTTCTCCTAGACCTCTGGAGTCCTGAAAGTACTATGGTGCCATTTTGTTTGTTATTTAGTTTTGTTGTGTTCGTGTTTCGATCCGTCTTGGATGTCATCAGGGATGAGCTAACAGCCGTCCGACTTCTTCCCGCGCTACTGCGATTACTGAAGGCCGCAGCTATGCCAGCGCTGCGAATTCACCCATGAAAGTAACACAAATACAGATATTCCTATTCCTTCCTTGTTTGCTACATTTCTTAGGACAGTAAGAATCTGCGCAAATCAGAGCATGCAGATTCTTTTAGTGATCATTAAGATTAACTCTAAACGAACGCAACTGCTTAAATCCGACATTTTGGACCAAACTCATGGAATAACAACGTCGAAATGCATGCGAATCCTTTGAAAAAAATTGTATTCTAAAAGGGCTGCACGAGCGAAACTACTGTGTGACGCACATACTCAGTGTCGTGTCCCAATTTCGTAACATCTGTTGAAAAGTGCTTTTCCTTAGCGTTTACCGCGTAATACGGCCTGTAAAGTACGTCGCACGCCTAATTTCGGATTACGTTCAGTCGGTGCTGCTCTGACGAAATCTATATTTCTGTTCCCCTCGAAGGTGCTAAGCCAGCGGACGACCCACGTCGTCGGCTCCTCTACACGGTGCGCAAGCGAGTGTTTGATAAACTTACAACCGGAAAAAAACCCGTCTGCGTTATTCACTGTAGTTTCGGAGTGTAATTCAAGGAAATCGTTACGGGGTCGAGTTGCCTATCCCTCTGGTAATCACTCGCTGCAGCTAGTGATATTTGCTTGCATGCTTCTCCGGCGCAAAAAGGGTTGGGGGGAGGGGCTTCTGATGGGCAGAAAATCCCATAGAGCGTCGTAGCGTTGTTAATGTCCTTCATCCCTGGCTCCAACGTATAAAGCCTGTAGTAAGGGCGTTCCATGGTTAATAAAAACCATGTTTGAATCTCGCGGCTGTGGGCGTTGCACCGCGGACAACTCGGACGGATTTTTTTCCGGTTGTAAGTGTATCGGCGAGTGCGCAAGCGCGCCCCATCGCGAAGGCCTGACCCAATCGATCGCACAGGGGATGTTTTTACGTGCCATCGGGGACCGTATGCATACCTCGGGTGCGATACTGTTAAAACGATCCGTTCGCGGCGGCGTGGCGACTGATGCCGCTCAGCGCGACATCCACGCCGGCCGACGCGTTGACCTCATCGCGCGGGCGGCGACCGCCGCCGCCATGGAGACGAATGGCCATTATCGCTCTGGAGGTCTACTTTGCTGCATTTTATTCAACTATTCTAGATGAATTCGGTGAAGGCGGAAGAAATTAATGAAACTGGGAAAACTAGTGAAGCTGCCATGATAGAACCGTAGCAGTAGAACGTCATTACGACAGTGGTTTGTTTAGAGAGATACTTGCAAAGCCTTGGAGATTGCCTTGGTGCTTGGGGATACGTGGACCGATGGTTAGCAAGTTGAGCAGCCAAGAGTATAAAATTGTCCTGACTGGAACCGTTTGCTTACATATCTGAGTGTTATATTCCCCAAATTAAACTAGCAAGGGTTTCTGCGAGCGCACCATATGCTAACGAATCCTATGCTGACGAAAAAACAGCAGCAAAAAGGCAGAATCTACGATGAGCAGTTCGAAACACCTCAGCAGGTCATCAAGCATTTGAATCTCAATGAATTGAAAGCTGTTAAGAACTTGACAATAAACGTTCTGGGAAATAGGGACGGACGTATATCTAAATGTGGGAAGTGAGGAACTGTTGACCTAACTGGGCATGCTACCCTAACACGATTTGGTTGAGATATGTACTAGGAAACCCACTGTTTCCTACTAATATTCGAAAAAATTACAGCACTATTACACAACGGTCCTTTTTGCTGTATAATTAATGTATTTTAAAAAGACAGGAAAGCTAGCTTCGCATCTCATTTTGTGTTTCTTCGTTTTTTAAAATACCGCAACAATTAGATGTGCTCGAACTCAGCAATAACTCAGTAGTTAACAATAGAGCACGCAGCAGCTGGACGGAAGCATACGTTTGGTATTTCTGGAGTTCCACGCAGAATCTCGAGCTGAGCAGTGGCTATATTCCGCTCCAACCTCAACTTCCAAGGGAAGCGGTGGGAGCTGGGTCCTTCTGTTCTGCTCTTGAACAAAAGATGCCTTCACCACTTCTGTTATAGTTTCCCTAGACACGTTCTATCGATTGCGCTCTGTTAAGAACCGCGTCTTGCGACCTCATCATTGCAAGAGACCGATGGCTATTTAGCGAGCAATGGAGGGTCCGAAAGGTCAATTAGTGACGCCTAGCGTAGAAAGCGAACAGATAGAAAGCAGAAAGGAAATCAACAGATTGTTAGGAACCACATCATGAGTGAGGCTATCTGACCAGGCACATTTACTTTTCATACTTACGGTAAGATTTTTGTCATTAGAAGACGTTAGTATCCCATTTATCCTTCACGGCAACAGCAGATTTATTATGATGAACTCTCCACAACTAAGACTGCTAGCATGAAGAAAGTTTAAAAATCAAAGTGAAAAATGATGATGGAAATTAATAAAAACCCGATGTCTGACAATCATGTAATGTAAGAAGGGAAAATGTATTATAATGTATTGCAATGAGAGAAAGTGTTTAATGAGGATGAGGAGAAAATGGTTGCCTGGCCAAATAACCTTAATACAAGATGGGCGCTAAGGGGCTCAGGAGAAGTTACAGGCATGTAAGCCAGCTCTGCATGACATAATGCGTTACACCAACTAAAAAATGTTGTGCAGCACTGGAGTGTTCTACCTCTGTGCTGAACTGAGCTTACTGCTTATGTAAATGGGCTTCTTAACAAAGAAGAGGATAACCAGTGAATACAGGGTGACTCCGGCTGAGCTTCTTAGCGCCTCTAAATGAACATAATAAGGGTTAACCTGCGATATGAAGGAGCGTGTAAGCATGAAGAGTGCAAGACGAACTTTTGACAGCTTTTCTCTTCAAAAAGAGAATGCATCTAAACATAGATTAAACGTTTTCCCCGCCACTACGAGAAAAGAGTGGGAAGACGTACCAAATGTTAGAATAACATCCTTACATCTACTTTTAACGTGAAACTAGCCCTATACCGAATCCACGGCTCAACCCGTCGCCATCTGCAGGCAACGTAGACTGTCGTCGCGTCTGCGGCGCTCGACGCAACCTCCTCGGCGGAGGCCGCCGGCCCTGCAGAGTCCGCCGTCGCGCTCCTCGGCATCCATCGCCGCAAACGCAGCCATAAAGCCCTCCGCAAACTTTTGTGGCAACGCGGCAGCCCTATCTTTAAGTATGGGGCAGAGAAGCAGAGTCGCCGCGCGAGACAAAGGCCTATGTCATACCATCGCTCTTCGCTAGCGAAGGCGATGGACAACTAACATAAATGGGGAAGGAACGGTATCAGACGTTGTGGAGGGGCAGATGCCTGTAGCAGTTGTCCGATCCACCGCTAGCGAAGCCTCGCTAGCGGCGTGTCATACTTTCGAGCGATACGGCATCGCTACCGATGCGACCGCGTCGCTGAGCTGAGCAGAGCGTCGGCCAGCATCGGTAGCGATGCTACGACGCAGCTGCACACAACGCTATTAACTGCGCGCCTATTCGCTAGCTTCACGCTAGCGAAGACATTTCGCTCATCGCTCTGTTTGTCGCCTTCGCTCGGGGTGAGCGAAGGTATGACATAGACCAAAACTAGCCTCCCGCGGCCTGCCGCTGATGTGCCGCCTACGCGGCAGACGCGGTGGCAGCGGCAGTAATCCTTCAAGGCATTGTTGCCGCATTGCGGCGTTGGTGATTGAGCGAGCGGGAGGAGTGCAGCGTGAACTCTAGCAAACGGCATTGGAAACCGCGTACGCGGCTGTTCTGGCCTCTGCCGCGTACGCGGCTATAACTATAACTTAATATAACGGTCTTATAAAGCATTTCCGCAAAAGAACCACTATAGGCCCATGCACACTTCTGCGACACCGAGGCGCGGCAAGTGGGGCGACGGCTACCTCCGCGAAATCCGGCGGTCGTGGCGCGGTCTCGTTAGAGCATCGTTATAGGCAACGAGACCGACGTCCCTGTGCATGCCGCGCCGCAGGAGTGATTTGAACCATTTCAGCCTGCGGCACTCAGCGCGGCGTCGCCTGCGATAGCCGCAGCGACAGCCGCAAGAGTGTGCATGCCCCCCCCCCCTGCGGCTCGTGTCGCAGTGTCGCGCCGCGGCCGTTGCAGCCCTATGCTTCATCATGGCCGCGCCGCGCTGTCGCAGAAGTGTGCATGGGCCTTATGATATTCGTTCTTCCCATGGCAGATTACCCATAAGGCCCATGCACACTTCTGCGACAGCGCGGCACGGCCATGATGAAGGATAGGGCCGCGACGGGCGCGGCGCGACATAGCGACACGCGCCGCAGAGGAGGGGCGGTCTTTATGTACGAATGGTCACCGCGCCCGCGACGGCGACTGCCGCGTGCGCGATGAGCTCCGCTGCGGTCGTGTGAGCTGTGCCTCATGACCTGCTGCAGACGCTAGGTTTTAGTTGTTGATATCCCTTTCGGGTGTTGCAGGAGTTGCGGGAAAACATGCTCTGGTTCAGAAATTGAGTTCGAGTTATAAAACTAAGCAACTTTCTAAGGCTCAATTTTATATGATGCCTCTTCACGAAAAGCTGAAAATATGACACACTATCGCAGTGAAACTGACTTTGTATACAATTTCTAACACTTGATGTGCAAGTTTTGAGGCAGGTCTAGACGTCACTGGCTGCTGAAGTCACCCAATTGCAACGTCTTCGCCGCGCTATCCGCCGCGTCCGCGGCGACCATTCGTACATAATGTCCCGCAGCCGCCGCAGAGGGGGCATGCGTACTTTTGTGGCTATCGCCGGCGATGCCGCGCTGAGTGCCGCAGGCTAGAATAGCTCAAATCATTGCTAGTGGCGCGACATGCACTGGGACGTCGGTCCTGTTGCCTATAACGATGCTCTAACGCGACCGCCGGATTTCGCGGAAGTGGCCGTCGTTCCTCTTATCGCGCCGCGGTGTCGCAGAAGTGTGCGTGGGCCTATAGTAGACCTATTTTGAACAAGATTTAGTGCGGTACTCTAAGTACACTAGCACCTGGTACTATTGTTCTTATGGTACCCTACTTAATCTTGTTCAGAATAGTACTAGGGGAGTCTGTCATGGGGAGAACGAATATCATAGTCGTTCTTTGCGGAAATGCCTCATAAACCCGTTATATTAAGTTCGAATTGCCTAAGGCCTTGTGAAATAGCGCGCGTTGGTGAGAGATGCAGACTCCGCCTCCTATCGATGCGCACTATTTCGCCGCCTCTAGCCTGTAGCTAGCCTGTAGCAGAGGTTAGCCATGACATAAGCCTTGAAATCTCGAAAAGGCTTGAGAGCTCTGTTGTGTTCCCCTCCGAGATTTGGGCCCACTAGAGCACCCGTGTTAAAATTGCCTTCATCCTGGAGTTCCCTCCCTTGCCAAAATTTGAAAGCAAATAAGACGCGGGGGTGTAATCGAATGAGGAGATAAGACTGCACTTACATTCGCTTTATATTGCTAGTCGCCATGCCTGCATGCCACGGCATCTTCTATCTTAATATAACGGGGTCGTAAGGCATTTCCGAAAAAAAAAAACGATTATGATATTCGTTCTTCCCATAGCAGATTACCCCTAGTAGACCTATTTTGAACAAGATTAAGTGAATCTTGTAGAGTTGTTTTGACTGAGCTCCACACGAGGTAATACAGATCTTTATTGGCTAACGTTTCGGCGGTATCGCCTTCTTCAGATCCTGAAAGGAAGGATCAAGTCAAGATGTGGCTACCGCGTCAAACGTCGCCTCAACCTTATAAATTCAAGACTACCTTTCGATCACGTAGTCAATAGAGAGATCGAGACCTTACCTTACAGGAAGCCAGACGGGCCAATCGGTCGGTAGCAGTGCCGTTTTCGAGACACAAGCGCCCCAATCAGAATGCCAACCTGATGTAGGGCCTGAGCTCCCGCGTTATATAGAGGCACTCTTCTTTCCGGTTTAGCTTGGGATCTTTGGCATGAATCCAAAATGCCTCCAGAGCCTTGCGGGCGGCAGTTTGGGCTTCGACTGCCAGTAGCTTGACCAGGGATGTGCGGAATTTCCGTTTCCGTGTTCCGAATTCCGGTTTCCGGCCATTTTGGGTTCTTCCGTTCCGTTCCGTGTTCCGCCAAATTTTGGGCCGGAAGGCGAAAACGGGAATGGGCACTGTTCCACACTAGTTTTATATTGAACATCATCAGCATATCAATTAAAAAGTCCTTCATATAGTTGCGAGAGAAATACTGTTTGACAACTCTAGTATTAATATTCTTGAAGTTGGTTTGACTACCAAAAACAAAACTAACTCAAAAATGGCAACGGCTGGGTGCTATACATTGGATCCGATCGAAAATCTTCGGATAATTGGATGATTCGGATAACGGTGATTTTGAAAAACCCGGATTTTTGGATGATTCGGATAACGGTGATTTTGAAAAACCCGGATTTTTGGATGATTCGGATAACGACAATTCTGCGGACACCGGATTTTTGGATGATTCGGATAACGACAGTTCTGCGGACACCGGATTTTTGGATGATTCGGATCGGGTTATCCGAATCGGATACCCGAAAATGATTCAATCGATACAATGGATCCGATCGAAAATCTTCGGATAATTGGATGATTCGAATAACGGTGATTTTGCAAAACCCGGATTTTTGGATGATTCGGATAACGGCAATTTTGCGGACACCGGATTCTTGGATGATTCGGATCGGGTTATCCGAATCGGATATCCGAAAATGATTCATTCGGATCCAATGTATGCTGGGTGCAGGGCAAAATTAATGTGCCACAAAGGCTATGTATGCATTGTATGCTAAGAAAATGCACTCATCATTTGAATGATCACCCATTGGTTGCAAATAGCTACAAAAACATTGTAAGCATGGAGCGCAGTATCATGAAACAAAGGGTTCAGTGAGATAGTGGCATGCGGTTGTCTGCTTACATCAGTGTTCCTGGTCAAAGGTGCAAATTTCAACTTTTAATTTCGTTAGGTGTGATATTCATCCATATGGAGTTATGCGATCCATTTTTTAATGAAGCATCACGAATATCTACCATGAGCTGTTATTTTGACTGGCTGTGGTAACTTATTGACTTCTGACACAAAACTATTGCTTCGAGAACCGTCTAGGAGCTCTCCAGCTGTGTCACCTTGGGCGTAAGGTTTCTAAGTTGGCACAGGCTGAATATTCCTGTGGAAGTGTGGACCCACCATGACTAATCAGTCATCGGTTATTATCTTAGGTCCCAGAATGAATTCTCATCGTGAGTACTGGTTTTAGGGATTACAATGTAACTACTAATGTTGAGTATGCAAATATCTGTGCAGTGACCAAATGATCCCGTCCATGATGACACAGGTTTCTAAAAGTGTTGAGAGGAATCTATTTCCTGGTCGGAAAATGATCTAGTTGGCTACTCTAGTTTTAGACTTTACCCGAGTCGGTTTTTTATGCGGGTCTGTAAGTAACCTCAAGTGGTTAATTCGGTTAAGTCTACCGTTCAAAAAATACCAGCATCAAAGAAGTCAGCGAAAAACCCGTCGCAGAACTAGATACGGAAAGGCTGCATGCTGAAATGGTGAGAAATAATAAGATAAGACCCTGAATTTGTTTTTGTTTATTGCTCTAGCCATAGCCAAAAGGTTATCATAACAATACTATGAATTCTTGCTTCGTTATGTTATGTTATGATGGGTATGAGCATAAAACTGTGAAGATTCTGCTGCTGGCTAGGTTCTGAGCAAGAAAAAGTGCAATAAAAGCCGCTTCTGATGCCGTTTCAGATGTACTTTTGGAAAAAATGGCGAACATGTGTCATTTCCGTTTCCGCGTTTCGTATTCCGGTTTCCAGCCATTTTTGAGCGTTTCCGTTCCGTCTTTTGTCTTCCGCTTTTTCCAGCAAAATTTCCGCACATACCTGAGCTTGACCCGGACTTCGAAGTCCTCCCCCGTATGCTCGGGGACTCTATGGTGACCCATAGCAGTGGACGTCCTGAACTTGGCCTTGCCGTCAAGATGTTCCTTAACCCTAACATGTAGGGGTCGCGCCGTCTCACCGATATATTCCTCGCCACAGCTCTGGCAGGTAATGAGGTATACCACATCTGATAAGGTGCAGTCCCCTTCCCTGCCATGTGGGCAGACGGCGCAACCAGGGGTGGGACCAGGGAAGATTAAGTGGGGTACCATAAGTACAATAGTACCTGCCTGACATTTTGACAGCTTCGTCGTTATCAAAGGCCTGAAAGAAGTTCGACTTTTACGGAGTGTACTCAATATGGTCAATTGCTCTAGTTTTCCCAACCCTGCAGCAGCAATGGGATCATAAGAGTGTTAAAAGGAAACAACTTAAATACGAACGCAACTCATCGCTGCTTTATTAGTACAGAAAAAAGTCAAAAAATGACTTCCGAGTGGCTTTTTGAGTGAACAATTGACGATATGAGATGAGGCCGCAAAAAATCGAACTTATTTCATGCCTTTGATAACGACGAAGCCGTCGTAACGTCAGGCTTAATAAAGGTAAATTTAAAAAACCTGCGCGGCACAAAAGAATTTAAACTTTTCTACCGCTGTCTTAATTTATGGAGTGTATTATAGTGTCGTATAAAATATGCCTATAATTTTATAATTAACCTAGAAGGCCAGGGATTTAATTACATACAGAATCAGTAGAAGCTTATATCCTATCTTTGGTTGTTTGTTTGTTTAGGCAACAAAACATGCAAGATGGAATCGTACGATGTTGTATGTCATCAATAACTTCATACTGCCACGTACCATTTTTGCATATAGAGCACAGTCCTCCTACATTGGAACTACATTGCTGATGAGCCCAAGCGTTGCAACTGTCAACGTCTAAGCGTCTGTCAACCACTCAATTTCAGGGATATGGTCGTCAAATGACGGACGCCTGCCACATACGGAACAGCTTTGGGCGCAAATAGGGTCTGGGCGGGGGGGGGGGGGGGGTCACCATGGCCTGCCGCGGCGGGTATAAATGTGGCCTTTTCTCCTTGTTTCGATTACATATCCGTGTTTCATCTGCTTCCGAATTGGGCAAGGAAGGGAACTCCAGGATGTAGGCAATTTTAGCACATGTCCGTCACTCGAGCCACACCCTGGAGTCCTTCCCTTGCCCAAATCTGTGCTCTCACAGAACAGATTGTTTGTACTTCTTCTTTACTATCAGTGTGTCTTGTCTCTTTGTTTTTGTGTTGATGACACTTTTTAGGAGGTGACCCCCCCCCCCCCCCTCCCACCATATTTGAGCCCAGCTTTGGCTGGGTGGATCGCAGCAGCGAAAGCGGATGCCACACTTCCGTGAGCTGTACAAAGAAGAGTTCATGCCTCCCCCTAACCTGCATAGCTCCCGGAATCCGTTCTAAGGAAACAGCTCCCACGTCTGGAAAGAATCAACTATTTCCCGATACAGAACTGTGGCGATCGCACATCGCAATCTAGGAGCTGTGTTAGGAACAGAAAAATCGGCATCACAAAGAGGGACCGAACAGCAGGCACCGTACGGCTAAAAGCATTACAAAACGCGACCTGTGCAGATGTCGGAGGAAGCGAATAAGATGCCGATATCCGTCCGACGACTTGAGCACGCGGAGACAAGCACTCACAGCCAGGAGCCGTCCGGTAGCAACACGTACCGCGCCGCGACCGCCCGCGAACGAGGAATGGAATATCAATCGTCGTATTGCCGTGGTGAGAGGCGGAACGCCGGTGGTCGAAGTGCAGGGTCAGTCATTCCGCCGTCGTGGCCTTTGTCCTCGGAGCAGACGTCAAAAAGAACACGCAGACTCTTTGCTCGACAAGCGAACTTCTGCTAGAATTTGCTTATTGGTGGCTCCCCGACATGGAGCTGTGGTTACCGTTCGCGAAGTTGCGAAACCAGGGCCGGATTCATCAACGACTTTGACCAGTGAATCACCACGGTACTGGGACAGATTATGCACAGCTATTATAGTCCTCTCCCTTTACAACGCATCCGGATAAGTGAGTTATACTAGTTATACTTTACATCTGAGTTATACTCCCGCGGGAGCATCCGCGGAAGGGCGGGAATCGCGCCGAGACTCCTCACCTGACCAATCGCCGCGCCTCGCCACGCCCGCCGTCCGCCGTGCACCCTTGGCAGGATCAAGCCTGAGGTTCGGGAATCGAAGGGGGGTCGTACTGTAGCCTTGACTGGAGGGGGGGGGGTCGTACTTTCTCGGTTTTGGCAGAGGACTCTCTCCAAATTCAGGTTTTTAGATGATGTTTGCATCCATTAATAAGTTATTTTTTCCAGGTGTGACTACGACAATGCGGAGATATACAAGCACTTGCGTTTCCTAGAGTTAAAAAAAGGATTGAACATCAAAAATTTTTTTAATGCCGACTACTGTGCAGTGAAAAATAAAGATTTTCTGTCTGCAGATTTAGAGTCAATGAGAGATTTTCATTTTTTCAGGTTTTCCCAGGACGTCATGGACACGGTTGTTTTCTGGCTGATGAGCGAAATCTACTTCCAGAATTGTCTCAATAAAATTTCAAGTGTTAATTACTGAGAACGACCTAAGTGCTTTCCCTACAAGATTTTTGAAGCGTTCTTCGAATCGATGACGGAATGGCAATCGAAGGACGGACTTGCTCGAAAAGTAATTTCTCTCCT